>JALPCB010000166.1:0-41921 GCA_026538395.1 Cryptococcus sp. GC_Crypt_3
TTTCTTCCTCAAGCTCCTGCTCCTGCTCCTGGTCATGAAATGAGCCAATATCCGCTTGATCACTTCCCAACGCTGGTTCTTCATCTCGGACCAAAGGGCGGTCTGTGTCCTCTGCCTCTTCCACTATATGATTCTCATTCCCGTTCTTTTCTTCGCGCTCACGAGCATAATCGCGGGTCATACTTTGCAAGCTTATACCTTCCGAAGTCGACGTCGGGGAGGACGCCTCGACCATCTCCATCTCTCGCGGCGGCTTTTGGAGTATAAATCAACGTGTGATGATGGAACGACGGACGAATGAACAATGGAATAAAAATCAAAAACAATCACTTATTCTCAACACCCCCTTCGCGTCGTTCCGCTACTCCAGTCACGCGTATCGTTTCATCTTACCCCATCTCGTGATTACAGGTACTCTTGCTTTGATCCAACGCAAGACGCACAACGCACGACGCACAGCGATCAGTCCAGCGGTAATGTTCACATCTCTCAACCAGTGATTGAATGCTACACTACGTCCTATCGTCCTATCCTCCGCCGTGCACACACCTTGTAAACCTCTCTCCTCTGACTGGCTAACAGTTGCTATAATCGAAAAAATGCGAGAAATCCAAATAAGAAGGGGTAAATAACAGAACAAGTGGTATCAAACGAACAACGCCTTCCATCATCTTGCCACCTGTGACGGATGACGTATAGACGCCACTCCTCATGGAACAGAATAAACAGCGTAAAGGACGGGCTTTACGTCAAAGGCCATCACGCGTAGGATTTGACGGCGTTGATGTAGGTTTGACCGGAAGTACTGCAAAAGGAGTACATATCAGCAACGTTGCACCGATCAAGCGGCGCTCCCGCACTCACGTCAAAGAGCCGTCAACCATCATTGGCCAGACATCGCCGAGACCCTCTCCGTTAGAGTAGTGATAGGCCATGACTCGAGAGTCAGACTCGAAGAGAGCCACAATGTCGTTGATGAAGGTGTTGATCTCGTCCTGGTCGGTACAAGGAACGAAGTCGGTGCTGTCGTCGACACAAGCAAACTCGGTGATCCACATGGGCTTGCCGTAGGTGTTGTAGTAGTAGTCGAGGTCCTCCTGGACACCGGTCATGCTGTTCTTGTTGATGTGGAGGTTGGTGATGTCCCACGAGGTGGAGATTTTGGAGCTGAACGAGGAGAGCCATCCGATGTACTCCTCGGCTGCCTGGTGGCACATCGACGGAGAGACAAGGACGGATCCCTTTGCCTTCCAAGGGGCGATGGTTGAGTCCCAGAGCGCAGCGGCGGTAGCTACGCCAATGTTGGAACTGCCAGAGGTGGAGCAGTCGGGCTCTTCGAAACCGATGATATAGTCGGGAGTCGAGGAGAGCGCCTCGAATGCCGCAAGTCGCGCAGCATCAGTCGAGTCGACGGTGCCCGCACCCCACAGCATGTTGACAGCGATGGGACTGCCCGAGTGACCAGAGGGAGAAGCGCTCCAATCTGTGAATATAAATGGTGGTCAACAATGCAGCTCAGGCCACTGGGATTACCAGCACTCACCATACCACGATCCAATGTAGTCGGCGATATCGCTGTAAGCGTCACCACCGGCGATACCAGCTTTGATGCCGTTAGGAGTGTAGCTGCTCGACGAGCTGGAGGACGAAGCGGTGGAGCTGGAAGCGGCGGCACTGGTGGAGGTGGTACTCGCAGCGGCTTCGGACGAGGTGGTCGAAGATGGCTGTGACCAAAAGATGTCTTGTGAGCTTGTGTTTGTGCTTTGCCACTGATTGTCATTGTTTGATGCTGCTGGACTTACGGAAGAGGCCACTTGAATGTATGCTTCTACGCCGGAATCGGTAGAGGATGCGCTGGCCGACGCGGCGTCGGAAGATGAAGTGGTTGAGGTGCTTGTCGCAGAGTCGGTCTCGACAGCGGTGGACGAGGCAGTCGTGATCGCGGCGTCGGTGGTAGTCGAGCTGATCACAGCGGAAGTTGAGCTAGCTAACGTGGAAGTGGAAGACGCGACAGTGGAAGACGCAACGGTGGAAGTCGAGTTGGCGCTGGTCCTAGCACGGCATCCGGTCGCCCCGCGCTTCTTGTTGTTCTTGCGTTTCTTAGGCTTCTCAGCGAGGGCCCTGGGTTTGCCAGCAGAGACCTGTTCCCTGCGGTCGATGGCTTCTACAATACGTTCGACCGAGCGAGCATGGTGGTGAGAGCTCTTGGTGAGGTGACGACGGTGTGCACCTGCTGCGTGGGGGTGAGAGGTCCGAGCGAATGCGTCGGTGGCGAGGAGGGCGAGGACAGGGATGAGGACGGTGAGCTGCATCGTGGTGATGTAGTGGTCGGTTTAGGTAAGTCGATATAGATGTTTGATGTTGATGTTGGTGATACCGCTAATGGATGCGGGTTATCGTTTGATTTATTCGAGGTAGAGGTTGAAAGATCGAGTTGACAAAGAGCGTGGGGGTGGTGTCGGAGGATGTTTGTTGATGTCGTTTACTGTCGATTCGTGGCGTATGAGTGCGCGTTGGAGGAGGCGTCGAGTCGTATGCGTCGTGAGTGACGAAGAAGGATCGTCGATGAGAAGGCGAAGAGGGGAAAGGAGAGTCGTTGATGAAATGAGGTCGAAGTCGAAGTCGAATGATGATGAATGATGGGAAGCAAAGTGTTTGTTAGTCAACTGTGTATTCGTTCAACGACCAGAAGGAATGATGGTGACCACATTGGTGATGATGGATTGATGACAAGGTCTAGACCAGGGGGGGAGATGGGAGCGGAATGGTACGGCATGCGTAATGGCCAAAGGGCGTTCTCTCTTGGAGTGGTCGCAGCCAAGGCCCCCTTTGATGAAGGGACGATGGTGTTTCACGAGGACAATGGAGGTGCAGAGAGCGCAGAGTGCGCAGAGACAGCAGAGGACAGCAGGAGCGGTAGAGATGGCAAGCAGTAGGGTGAGGTGTTGATGAAGGGGGGGACAAGGGGAAGCAATGTGCTAGTGCTGTACACTAGTGTGTTTGATCCAGTAATGAAGCGGTTGTTTACTCACCAGATGGTTAGACTGTTTGTTTGTGGTTTGTGGTTTGGTGGATGAGTGTGGTGGGTGTGATGCCGCTCAAACCTGTTGAGACGATGTCGGGGTTGGTGAAGTGAGTGTCGATGTCGATGTCGAAGACGAAGACGATGTGGAAGTGGGTGGTGACGAAGTGGTGGTTGATGATGAAAAGAGAAGAGAACAATGATGAGAATGATATATCCAGGTGATTGGGCACGGCCACGACCACGACGCACAGACCTTTTCCTTTTCCTGTGGGTTGACTGCTGCTGCTGCTGCGCTGTGAGAGTTTGTTTTGTTTTTTTTTGACTTTGATTTTGTGACGCGTGAAAGTGGCGCGTCACCCTGCTCACCCTTGTTTCGTTTGTATTTCTTTTGTTACCCCATTTTACACTGGCTCTGTCCCTGACCAATTCTCGAGGATCACTACTGCTCTGCCTCTCCCTCTGTCCTATGCATGGCCACGGCTTGGCGTGGATCTATGGTACCTTCATCCTACAGTTGAAGCTGTACGTAAACGACACGGAAGCACGTTGTCGGAGTATCTATCCGGCTTTCATCCTCTCGACGACCACTTTGTCCGCACTCTCTTCTGACGACAGACGATAGACGATTAGAACTATAACCGAGACATGCCTCCCCTCGAACTCAATCTGCGTATACTGTGTCTCCATTCAGTATTCCAGACTCCAGACCCCAGACTTCTGACTCCAGACTCTTGAGTTATAAATTCAAGTGACACGATAATACAGTGATACAGTGACTACCCCTCTCCCCCTCGAATTCATCCATGACCTCGTTTCATCATTGACGATCGTGGGAAGAAACGATAATCCAATTGTCTCTATCACCTCTGCTTTTACCGCCGCGCTTCTATACTCGGCAGATGTACGATACCTCTGCGCTTCTACACTGATCATATTTCAGGCTCAAGCTCAAGGTCTGCTTTGGTCGCGTCGTCGTCTTTTCCTCTCCGTCTCTGCCTTGTCATATTCGAAATATACACACATGTACACAAGCAAGATACAAAGATGCCTAGATGCCTGAATGCTGATGCCTTTTGCTAATGAAAAACAGAATACAATATCGTAACGACCCCAAACTACGCATCATACACAACGTCCTCGCCGCCAAACCCCCACGCATCCTCTTCACCGCCAAAACACCATTCCTCCTCGTCTCCCTCCTCGCCCACCTCCCCCTCTGCCCCTGTGATAGATACATGATCATGCTGTATCTTACGCACCACAAGGGCTTCGACGCAGATCATCTCGTCCCTCTTGTCCCGTTGCGTACACGAAGCATACTCAGTTTTTGATGATGGTGAGGAAGTAGGCGATGCAGACGGAGACGACAATGTCGAGATCGTCTGTACGTCCGCAAAAGAGAGTGAGAGCGAGTCGAGCGGGACATGCAAGAGATCCTCAAGGAATGAGTGTTCTGGTGATTCCGCAGGAGTAGCAAGACGAAGTGAGGACGGTCGAGCGAGATCCAGTCCTTCCTGTCCGTCCTGTTCTTCGGCTTGAGCACCACCAGTCAGCTCCTGCCAGAAAGGATTTGTCCCGTCTCCCCGCAATAGGTCCAGACGCCTCTGTTCCTGTCTCGCGGCGGACTTGCGCCGCTTTTTGTCGTCCTTCTTGCTTGTCTTGCCAGGTGGAGGGAGGGGAGATCCGATGGGCTGCGTTGATTGCAATGTCACGGTGTGCGATGATGGTGGAGCGCTCATGTGCTGGTGAGGACGACCGCTGACTATGGCCTGTCTAGGCGAAGGGACTGAGACGTCATCCATGTCGAAAGCAAATGGCTCGTCGTCGAAAACCTTTGCCGACTGACGTGCCTCAACGTCGGGCAAAGTGGGAGTAAAATACGATGCGGGAAGTGAGCTAATAGCCGATGTGTGCGAGGGATACATGTGCGACCGTGTCGCACCACTCAGAACGATCTCCTTGAGGACCAAGACTGTCGCGCCGACTTCTGAAGCCATAAGCTCGAGAGTACGGAGCGATGCGTCCATCTCTGTCCGAGTGAGACCGACCACCGTGCCGTCGTCTGCGAATTGAGTCAAATCATCAGCATACAGGCTCCGCCACCGGCATCACAGGGCCGTAGGGCAAGAGGAAAAGGACAGTATGAAGAGGTTTGGGTTATCGACTCACCCGCCAGACCCAGCTCGTAGATAGCTTCGTTGCGCCCCTGCTTCAACCTCCACATCATCTGCGTGATGAGTTTCTCGAAGCGCTCAGGACTCGGATCGATCAACTTGAGCTTGTACTCGATATACCCCGCTTTGTCCCTTTCCGCCGCGAGTTTGGGCGTTGACGTCGAGGTCTTCAACGGTTGTAGCAGGGGGAAGGAGAGTTGATGGCGTATCGCCGTGGATTCGGGGTGCGATAATCGCGCTTCCCATTCTCGCAGAGCCTGCGAAGTGGATAAGCCCGACTGACTTTGACTATGACCATGACCGAGATCCTGTTCCCGTGTATCTATTGAGGGGTCTGGCGGTGATGAGAGGGATGATGAAGAGCGAGAGCGATCACGGGTTGGAGGGATGGAGGTAGTAGATAACGAATGGGCGATTTCGTGCCATGGTGATGGCCGACGAGGGATATCCTTTGCTCGTAAGCTCGCTACCGTAGTCGTTGTAGCTGCTGCCATGGTCAAAAATGGATGCAGCTGTGGATCCGGAGTGAGCGTCATTGGGTGATTGAGCTTGTATTTGTGAAACTTGATTAGGTCGAGGTAGAGTCGAATGTACGATTTCTACACCGGAGGATCATGGTGATCACGCCGAGCGATCCGAGTGCAGCGATTGAAGTGGAAGCAGGAGCAACGAGCTATGTACGTCGTGGTATCATCGTGCTTGAGTGTGATCGTAGTGTGTCTCTGGATGCAGATGAGTGATCGATGTGTTGTGTACATGTGATTATCGCGAGTCGACAATAAAGCAGCAGAAGGAGGAGAAGGGAGACGAATCGAGTCATTGTCACCCGTCCAAATCACGTGACCATGGTTCCAAATTGAGAACCTCAGTATCGTTCATTCATACAAATATCTATCTACTATGAAATAACAGAGCACCAACACTACATAAGCAGCTCATCGTAGCTCGCCACGGGCGCCCTATGATCAACTACTACAGCATGACTTCTTCTCCTCGCAATCCGCCTTGACGCTCTTGTTGATCGCTTGTTTACTTGGCGGAACGTCTAACGCGGGATTGCGATCGAAAAAGTGCACAGGCTGGAGAATCTTTGTGTCAGCTCAAGTTCAGTCACATTCGGTCGAGAAAGATCGTAGCTGTAACTGCAGCTATGGAGTGGCTCGATCGAAGCTCAACGCTTACCTTGAAGTGCATTCGGAAAACCTCGACAGGCATGACCGGCCAGTCTACCATGACAATCGGCATTAGCTCATGGTCGATCGGAAAGGCTTGGAGGCGGAGCTCAGGAAATTGCACACACCTTCTGGCCGAGTGATGTGGGTGAAACCAATCGTGACCCATAGCACAGGGTCATCTGACAGTTCTCTCCCTCTTGATGACCATGTGCGACACCCGCCATCGCCCCCGACCGATTGCCACGGATGGTCGCCGGCAGCATACAGCTCGTCGTCACTCTGCTTCGTGACGTGAATATGGTGGTCGACTGCAACGCAACGCAGCGCAACGCATGGTACATGTTAGCGACGGCCGCTTCTTCTACATTTCAACATCGCTTTGAGCGAAGCTTGAGTAACCGATATAACCCACCGAATTCCCCTCTGGTGTTGTGCATAGAGCTCTCGTGCGCCAGACCCAACTGTGTCGGCGGGACTGATAGACTGTCAGCCAGACGCTCTATCGATGCACCCGGATTACTCACCCATCACTTTAAACCCGATCGGCTTCTTCGAAACGGGGTGAATCTGCTTATTGTTGATCATCTTGACCGAGCGATGCGTGTTCCAATCGAGGTTAAACGCTGATTCATGCGTCACGGTTTTCGTGTCGGTGCTATCACGTTTTGTCAGCATCGCAGATGCGCAGCGTATTCCGCTCATGTCAGGCATGTGACCCACTAAAATCCAATGCCATGCGGGTTCTTCTCGTCCCTCGGCATAGGCAGGACCTCCTCAACCTGGACCGCATTGTCGTCATAGCTTCCTATGGCAGGGTCGACACGCAAGTTGAAAATGTGTTGGTGGTGCGGCGCGAACACCCCTGGAGCGACCATAGTGCCGTACGAGTACGAGGCGGGATCAGCGTCGAGGTCGCTGGGCGTTACACTCATGATGCCCGTTGCGCGAACTTCCCAGTGCAGCAGCCCGGCCGTGTCAAAGATCCAGTACAGGGCGTACTCGTAGTTTCCGACCGTGAGAATGAGCTGGAGGACCAGTTCTCGAAGGCGGGTCACGTCCGCTCGGCCCGTTCGTACATTGGTATGTTTCCACCCCAGCCCGGCGTCCTGCTCGTGCATGCAGATGGCATTCGGCAGCTCCTGCACCGCTCCTTCGGGCGTGCATCCAAACCCATCAAAGTCTGTATCTGCCTCAGCAGCGGTCTACCATTCGTTACGACGCGTAACACTCACAGTGAATTGCGCCGAGACAGTCGCACCCCAGCTGCAGGTTATTGGCCGTCTGACCGGCGCCGCACTCTCCCAAGTCGTAGGCGCTCTTGCGATGCACAGGTTCACGAGGATCGCCGTATGGCACCGTCATCTCAGACAGACCCGCGCGGTAGAACACTGGTCGACCGTCGTACGTTACGTTTCTAAGGACGATACCCTCTCTCAGATCAAAATTGACGGTGAACCGCCACTTTTGCCAACGAACAGTTTCGCTATCGGCTTCGACGACAAACGAGACGCCTTCCGGTTGAAGGATATTGATGGGTTTCAGATCTGTGCGCAAGGTCTGGAACTCTGGCGCATACTCGTCGCTGGGATTCTCTTGGTATCGCGCTTCGGGATCAGTGTTGGGCTCGATAGATGAGGTCATGGGCATCCGGTCGATTCGGATAACTTTCATGTCCCGTCCTCGGACGACGGCAGCTGCAACGATCAGGTAAGCATCGCACGAATGACCAACCTGTATTCAAGTGCTCACCGAAATCCAACGGATGAGCGTAAAAGTTAGCGCCGGGGTGATCCTTATTCTCCTTGCTATTCATGAAGTACCAGACCTCGAACAGTCGCTCTGCTTGATGCGTGTCGTCTGTACCGTCTACATATGTTGTCGTATCAGTTCTTGACGCGTGGTTAACATATCATGATGATTGTAGACTCACAAGGCCATGGCTCAGCGATCACTTGAGAGCCTTCTGGGAGTTGTAGACGCGCGATCTCAGCTTGAACTTCCTCGCTAGCATTCGCGGCTCTGAGGGACCTATCAGCACAGATTTTACGCATATGTCTACCACATATGTAGTAGGATTAGACGTGGCACTGACTCTTGGACCTTGATCATCTCCTCGTCGCTGCCCGCGCCGTGCTTTCCTTCCAACACGCGCTGGGAGCATACTCTGCCACTTTCGATATCTACGATAGCCTCGAGGAAGGGCGTCTCCCCCTCGAAGTAGAAGAAGGAGACGCCGTAACGTCTTGGTAGAGCATTGGATTTGCCGGTCAGATGGTCGACGACGGCCTTCTTGGCGGGCTCTTTTAGGTATATCCGTCTGAAGGCAATCTCCTTGTTCGGGTTTGCTCTCTACAAAAGTACAAGACGTCAGTCTAAGATCTGTAGCTACGCTATACGGTAGGCGCAAGGCTATGGCGACGTACCTTGACTGCATCGCTGATAGTCTGGAGCTCCTCACGACGGAGTGCGGCGAGAGGGCCAATAGCGGGTTTATCGGTTTGTTCAGTTTTGACTGTCATTTCGGATGGTAGTAACACTTTTGCTGGAATGCGTGGAAGATGTGGAGAAGTGAGCAGACAAGATAATTCACAATGACGCGACCTTATAAAGCTGTAGTTGGCTCGCTTAAGACGGCCAACCGAGAAGATGGCAGCAAGGATTGTCAGACAAGACTGAAAGCGCTCTGACATTTTAACCTGTATTAACCACTTATAGCCACGGCCACGATTCGGCTAACTCGCCTCTTTGCTCGTCAACTTGTACGTATCTTAAGCCAACTTAACCGTTGTCTGCACGTTACACGAAGTTAACCACACTTAAGCGCTTTCAAGCGGGACTTATCTCGAGATGCGGGTAAATTACCTCGTTTAGTCGGACAGTGAAGCAGTTATATATCTGGCTAGCATGCAGCTACAAACATCATCTGCACCCATTGCCCAGATCCCCTCGCAACCATGAGCGGCTCAACGTCTCACCAAAAAGGCAGCACAGTCTCATACAGTAAGCCAGACAGTATACACGAGATGAGACCCAGTAGCCCCAAGCCGTCTTTCGATGGCAAAGGCTCAACGCTCGAGCGCGATGGCGCCGGTCTCGTCATCGAAGTGGCGGACGCACCGTACAATCACGACGTCCCAGAAGCCACGCTTCATAACAAGTTTAACTTTTGGTCAATGTGCGTTATGTTCATGCACCGAAGCGCTCAACACTCGTCTGACTATTTGTCGTCGCAGGGTGTTCCTGGTTTCTGTCTTGATGGCCTCATGGCAGGCGTGGGGATCAACGTTGACCACATCCATTGGTAGGTCAATTCGTCTCACCGTCGTCCTTCCAAGAAGCTCACGAATAATTTTCAGCCGCCGGCGGTCCAAGGTACGATTTGCATGTGCATGATCTAGCTGACGTCGTAGCACCATGTTCTGGGGTTTCCTGTTTGTGTGGTAGGTTGTTATAGATCTCACCCTTTTGCACCGTCTTTGACGCATCTCAGGGCGGGCACGCTGGCTGTTGCCGCGTCGTTTGGAGAAATCATGTCTATCTGGCCGACAGCAGCAGGTGAATTGGCCGACCATCAACTCCTGTTGCTCCAAGCTGACCCCTGCAAGGCCAAATCCACTGGGCCGGTCAACTGGCTCCCGGTGATTCAGGACGCGTAGTCTCGTACTTTGTGGGATGGCTCACCATCATCGTACGTGATCAGACAGGTGTTGAACGGCAGCATGTACCTTGGAAATCTGACCAAGTCTTCAGGGTCAAGTCCTGTTCGGAGCTGGAGCAGTGAGTGACTGGTCTATCATAGTCAGACTTGATATCAGTGGCTGAGTTATGCGCTCTCAAGGCATTCGCCTTCGCTCTACAAGTTCAAGGTGATTACAGACCATTGGCATATTAGTTCGATCACGACTAACGACGTCGTGTAGCCTATTACGCTCTCTCGCACGACGACTACGTAGCGCAGCCTTATCAAGCCGTCATCATTTACTGGGTTGTGAGTGAAGATGCGGCAAAGTATAGGCGCCCGTGACTGACAAGGCTGATATCGGCTGTATACTTCAGTTAGTGGTCATGGCCTTCTTGTACAACGCCTTTCTGGCTAGATACCTCGGCGCGATCAATTACGCCGCGGCGGGAATATCGATCGCAACATTGATAGCGCTGATGTACGTTCCTGCGCATTCGCTGCAGTTTGCCTGACAAGTGACAACTGATCGTGCGCTGTGCAGTGTCGTCATTGCGGCCATGTCGGATACGCACAACTCGGCTTCGTTCAGCTTCACAGATGTGATCAACTACACTGGCTGGCCGAACGGCATGGCCTGGCTTCTCGGTACACTGCCCAGCGCCTACTCTATGACGGGCTACGACTGTATCTCGCATTTGTGCGAAGAGATGCCCGACCCCAGCAAACAGGCACCTCTCGCACTGTGAGTTGACAGTGCGTCATATGTATGGCTATATCTCTGACTGTTTCTCATAGTGTGATTGCCATCTTCACCTCGGGGATCACCACGTTGCCTTTTATCATCAACTTGGTCTTCCATGCTGACTTCGACAGTGTGTTGGAGAGCACTCTTGGGTGAGGGCACCGTGCGCCAGAGGCAAGCGAGGCCGTTTCAGCTGACCAAGTGTCCATCGTACAGATACCCTGTCCTCCAGGTTCTGTACGATAGCACCAAGAGCAAAGCGGGCAGTATCTTCCTCTCAGGGATTGTGACTAGTGAGCAGTCTTCCAGCAGAATCGAAGTGTTGAACTGAGTTGACGCGCACATGTTACTGGAAAAAGCGGCAACCTTCTTCGCGCTCGTTGCTGGATTTGCGTCTTGCTCAAGAACAGCCTGGTCTTTTGCGCGCGACGGGGGTCTGCCCTTCTCACCCGTCTTCGCTAGAGTCAACACGCGATGGGACGTGCCGCTGAACGCGCTGTGCCTCATCTCAAGCTTAACTGCGTTGCCCGTCGTCATCTACCTGGGCAACCCTACAGGTGTGTCCACTTCTCGCCAATGACTCAAGCGTAAATGGCAGAGACCTGACGCGAGTCTCTTTTCTAAGCTTTCGCCGCGGTTCTGTCTGGCTCGGTTGTTTCTCTCGATTTGAGCTACTGTATTCCCATCGCACTGATGCTCTTCGGAGGGAGGAAGCGTATTGCCGTGAGTCTGCGCGTCACCCAAAGCAGAGCGGCTCCCATATTGACGGTCAGCGATCGCAGGATATACCTCGAAAAGGCTTTTCCCTAGGCAGATGGGCAACGGCGTTGAATGTGATTTCAGTGATCTTCCTCGCCTTGATCGTGAGTCCACCTGCAAAAGTTCATCACCTGTTGGAACGTGCGAGACTGATTGGTTGCAGTGTATCATTATGATCCTTCCTACTACTCTGCCAGTCACGGCAGCCAATATGAGTACGTCGTCTGCACTCTTGAGCATCGCTTCTCAGCTGATACGTCCGTTTTGACAGACTACGCGATTGTCATTCTCGCTTTGTCGGCTGTTTGTGCCGTCACGTTCTGGTTTATACCCAATGGCGGTCGTGCGTCATATAGATTACCTGCTATGCCTTAGAGAAGTACGAGTACGATTTGTATCCTATGCACAGATATACCGTATCATTGTAAAGCGTTATACCGGTTTCTGTTCTTCTGTAATACTGAAGCCTGATCAAGTCAATAAGCGATAAATTAGAGATAACGGCAGTTACAGTAGATACAGTACTCAGTTTCCGAGAGGCCAATGCTATTGGCTTGTTGAACCTGCAGTTGAGAAACGACAGCCAATATAAATAGACCGACGTCGCATTGCTCCTCTCACTGCGATCCCTGCATACCACCATGTGTCCTTCTCATATCGCATCATCATCAAGGTCAGCAGATGCGGAGCTCAACTCAAACACTAGACGCCGATCAAGAGAAGGCTGCTATCAATGCAGGCAGAGAAGGTGAGCGATGTCTTTCCGCTGTCATATCTCCGAGAGTGCCCTGTACTCATCTGCACGGCCCAGACGCAAATGTGACTTACTTCGCCCCAACTGCTTGACGTGGTGAGTCCCATCATGACCAATTCGCAAATCACTGATCAGCGCTGCGACCAGTCTTCGATCGCAGAGACAATGCACGTTCCCACCCCAGATTGTCGATCCGACCACCGGCAATCTGATCACAGTGCAGCGTCCGAATCAAAAGCGCTCCAGCTCACTGTCCTCTCAACGGCACGGGCCTCGTCCTGGACATGGGGATCGAACAGCAAATAACGCGACTAATCAGAATATGGACCCATGGCTGTCACAGCAGAGCGAGACCGATGCAATGTTGGCAACAGATGCGGCGGGATCCAGAATGCACAGTATGTTGATCTTCCAGCATTGCCCTCATCATGAGCAAAACCCACTAATTCATTGATGACTATAGACTTTACGATCGATGACAGCCTCCCGGACCTTTTCAATCCTGGATACCTATCGAACTCCGCGGTATTGGACGAATTTGAAGGTGATTGGTGACACGGCCAGAGCGGTGATAAAGCTAAAACCAGCTTCCACTCACCCTTAGCCCAGATTTCCAGCTTGTTCCAAACATCTTCACATTCAACGCTACCCCTTGACGAACCAGTCCCCCGGCCGACTGTTCCTGATTCATACACTATGCCTCTCGCTTCTCCGAGCTCTTCGCAATGGGCATACAGCCAAGGGCAGCCGCTTGTGAAGGCTCAAACGCATGGTCATGCTAGTACTCCTTCCATCCTAAGTGAGCACAGCGTTAGCGATGGAGGTATGGAGGATTCGGATCACAATTCGGACGAGTCGCTAGCGATCGACGAGATCCGCGTTTTCTTCGCTGACTGGAGGAAGTTTTGTAAGTTTGTGGTGCACCTGTATCAACGATCACGTCAGAGATTGCTGACCCCTATAACATCCTGCTTAGACGCCTCTCTCAACGATAGTGGGCTCAGTCACATAGCTTCTCTGCAGATCCGCTGACTTGGTTCATAGGCTACTTCTACTCTGCCGGACCCAAACTATGCCTATCGATCAACAAACAAATTCTGGAGGCCGCAACGACCGACCTGCAGATGGCGGCAGTGTCATTCTGGTGCGCGACGCATTATGCGTCAATCCTGCGTAAGAATGGAGACGAAGAGCAAGCGGTTGAATGGGATGGGCGCGGGAAACATTACTACGAAAAGGCTTTTGAGATGTTACAGGATCATTCTCTGACCGTGGGAGCGCGCATCAGCGCTATCCTCGACATGCGTTTGGGCCTTGTGAGTAGCTTCGCCTTCCCTTTTATATGTCACAAACGCGGAGCTCACGCTGAGTGGCGCGTGGGTAGTGCGCTAGTACCGATGTGGCCACATTCGAGGCGCTGCTTACTTGTGGAAACGCCATTATTCGCCACCATAGGGGGCCTCATCCTCGCATTCCGACTGTCGACGAGGAACATCTGGAAGCGCTCGCACTCCAGGCGTACGCCTTTTCCGACGTGCTTCACACTATCGTCAATAAAGGCCAACGGACACTGTTCGACATTGATCGTGATAGTTTGACACATTTCGCTTTCGAACCGGCTTACGCTGTACACCTCGGGTTACCAGCGCAACTCATGTGTTACTTTGCTCACATTTCCAATCTATCGTGCTTAGACACGGATCCCAATGCAGATCGGCAAGAGCTGCTCAAAGAAGGGAAGATCATTGCCACTGCGATCGACGCGTGGAAGCCAGAAGTGCGATCTGGGATGACTTCAACCGCTTTGACAGAAACGGTTGCTACGCAAACGATGTGGAGAGAGGTACGGGACCTTCTCTCCCCTCCCCCTGAATGCAAGACGCGCCCGCTAACAGCATTCTGTGCACAGGCAACAAGGATCTATCTGCGCCAAACGATTTTCAAGACTGGGTGTCTGGCGCAATGCCAACGGACATCCTTATCGCAGTTCTTGCGAGTAGCGCAATCCGTGCCGACCAGCAACTCGATGGAACCCTCGCTATTCATCAACGCTGCAAGAGTCTGTCCATGGTTCCTGGCTTCAACTCTCGCTATCAGTGAAGACGATCGGGAGCGATGCGTTAAAGGCTTGACAGAGTGTGGTCCATCAAAGATGTTCGAGAACAACCTCAAGGCCATACAAGCGATCTGGGACTGGATGGACGAGACGGGTCATTCTCCCGATTGGCGAGACTTGTTACAAAAGAAGAATATCGTTGTAGCTTTTCTATAGTCTATGCTGCTCTGAGCGCACACGACACCGTGCAGAATACAGGTGATACAACAGAGAAGTAGTGGAGATCACAAATGAACGCCCTCTTTTAGGCCACCGGCTACCGAAGCAGAACCACTGGGTCCCTCAGCAGGATCAGCTGGCTCTTCCAACTTGAGCCGCCTATGACCATGAACCATTCCCACGCTCGCATTGTCGTCCTGCAAAATATCGACGGTCAGACAGTCACTCGGTTAATCAGTCAGTTGCCACGCTATTAGATTTGAGCAAGGGAGAGCTACAGTATCGACAGATCTCGAAGGCACATTGGCTTGTTCAATCCACCTGTTCAACTCTTGACGGCCATAGTCATCGTGGAACTTCCCAAGCAGTCCTTTACCTGTTATAGAACGAGCACTCGAAGTAGATTCCACAATCAAGCTGGAGCCGGAATTGAAAATGCAGCAGGTGATGGGATGTGACAACACCACTGTGAGTCTAGCAGGATGCCGCTGCGAGACTGCAGCGCAGCAAGACTTCTTCCGGGATGTTTCCAAAACCTTGGGAAAGACGCAGCGGCATTCGGTAATACACGACCAGCTCTCAAGCTCATGGAGGTGTGGAAACGGCGAGCGGAGCCTGAATCAGGGGAGAAAGTGTATCTACGAAACACAGCGATTGATATGGGCTGGAGTCGGGCATATTACTCATATAGCATTATTGATGATCTACTTGTTTCGACGCTGACCTATTTTATCAATCTGGGCGTCTTCGTGAGCCCAAACGCTTGCCTCGGCGAAACGTTTTCCGTCCTCGCTTCTCTTCGCAAAAACCTCTTCCACCTCTTTCCGATCTCTGCCGTACCCAGACAATTGTCCCCACTGGGTCCAGCATGGTATAGCACCTTTGAAAGCCTCGTCCCCTTCCTCTTCCCTCAGTTCCGGCTCTTGACACGAGTTGAACGCGCCGTATCGCTGCTTGCAGCTGACCGCCGCTATACGACATGATATGACCATCGTTCGCTTTGTCGAAGGGTCATCGGGAACACCGACACTCGCGACGCGATCGTATCCAGAGACAGTGTTGGTCACCGCGGCAAGTGCCGCTCGCTTTTCCTCGTGTTGTGATTCGTCAGACATTATGACAGGGTCCGAGAGGTGGAGTGTCGCTGAACGGTAGTCTAATGAATGGTCTGCTGGTGTTGGAGAGAGCACCATGCCGTCGACTACACATCAGCGGAGGCAGCTGGTATACTACCACTTACTCGTCAACGTCGAAGCGGTCAAAGCTTTCACACCTCGTTGAACAGCCTCGTACAATCCAGAGAACTTATGACTTCGCATCAGCTCTGACGCTCAATGGCTTACTCACGTATGAAGATAGACCGTGTAGCTTCCTTCCTCATCCTCGTCGTCTTCAGTTTGCACTACAGCAACGATCAGAGGCAGGTTCATGACTGTCGGTCCCCGCTTGGGTTTTGATGACTCAGCATCTGGCTCGTCGTCACCGGGGTGCAGGAACGCGACATGAGCTACAGGCGCTTCGTTGAAGATGGCCAGAGCTGCACGCAGCGAGTATGACGCTCGTTGTTTGTACAGACGGACATCAGCTTGCGGTTGGCTCATTGTCGCGTTCGTTCTTGTACCGAGCAGACGACCAAAAGTTCACCGGTCACATTTGGCAATGTAACTCGTACTTGTTCGGTCCGAGTCGAAACCGAGAACAGCAATAAAAACCAAACCCTGATGTCCAGTTGATATTTGGCGCGCGCTTTTTTCTTGTCATTGGTGTTCCTCACTCATGTGCTCCACTATCCACTATTGTCAAGCGCCTAGACCTGCAGGTCAGATATGCTATCACCAGACATACATATGAGAGTAAACTGAACCCCGCAGCTTTTCAACTGCTGTTCACTATCCATCACTGCTGTAATCGTTACCCGTCATGACCGACATGGCTCCAGCAGCTCAGAATACTGGGGTAGCCCCTCTTAGCAGTAGTGCGGAAGCCAATGTGCCCGCCGGCAAGAATGTGCCGATGTCTTGTGTGGTCGTGCACGATAACGATTGGGTCGGACACTGGCTCTATCAGCTGATGGAAATGTCCTACTCCTCCGCAACACGGCAGTGTCACTGAGATCCTTCACGGTATTACACTCACAGACCGATGGCGGGCTTTACAACAGCTCGAGACGGACGAGACTAACCGGTACATCACAACTCAAAATGAGTTTAGTTGGACACACATCTGCGCTCTCACTGACATCATCAGCTCTCGATACCGCAACTTCGTGATCACCCATCGCGAAGGAAGCTGGAAAGAGCGGTAAAACAATGCATTGAATACGAACGTACCGGCTCCCCCCAACTTCAAGGTGACGGATTTTACTACTGCCTGTTCAACGAAGGCTCTTGGCGACGAGATAACATGTTACGGTCCAAAAACATACAGCGCGATTTTGGGAAACGACCGACGGATACAGGCAGCGGACCTGAAGTCTTTTTTGACTTGAACAAGGAGGAGAACGTCTCTCTGTATGCGCATGGCTGGAGTCCTAGCGGTCGGTATTTCTATCCTCCAAGAATAGGATTGAGTGATTGAGAGCAGAATAATTAAGAACACCTTCCTCGGTCGAATCTACAAGAACGCAGAACATGAGAGTGAGTACGACCTTTATGAATGATCTTCCGACCTAAACAATTGATAATTTGCAGTGGGTAGCAAGTCGACCGCGCAGAAAGTGGAAGAAGTAGTGGATCGTCTAGTGTTCTTCCTATCGGCGCTTCGTCCGTCGCATTGAGTGATTCATAATTAGCCCAATGTGACAGTACCACGCACTCGCTAGCAAGAGACTCGAATCACATTGTAAAAGAATGGATGCATGATAAAGATCATTTGCTAATGAACCGCGCTCACGCTCGCCCAGTGCGAAGCTGTCATAAGAATTCTAACCTTGTTGCGCGTATGAACAGAGGGCTCAATCATTGACTCTCTTCTTCGCGTCTCTCCGCAATGCCTCGAGCGTTAGCCAACGAGTTGATCTTGAGGTCAACGATGGTGTCCTCTACGGCGTTCTGGCGGTCGTCATGGACAAAGTTGCGAGGGAACAAAGACGCGATCAAAGGGATGAAGATGAGGATGAGCGCGATGAGAGAAAGCCTCTGATATGTAGCGTTGTACGCCTTGATGGTGCCCTCTCTGGGCTCGTAGATTCGTGCAGTGGTGATATCGCTCGCAACCAAGGCAATTTCTGTGGCGTTGAGGGACGGGGCGTAGATGGCCAATTGAGCGGGCAGCCTCGCGGACCAGATTGATCCAAAGGACGCCGCTAGAGCCGGTAGATGCTATCCGCCTGTCGAAAACGTGCACCGTGTATAGCGAGTCTTCTGGCTAGCCGACTAGCGCCGAATTGACGAAGCCAGTCCGCAGGGGCTTCGCTGGCAGCGCAGGCTAGCAACTGGCTCAAGGCCCCTACCGGCTGGAATCAGCGCTGTCTCGAACACACCTCCACACGTACAGAGCTACACGTGAGCCCCACGCTTTACTACACACCCACAGTCAAAGCGTCTACCCGTCGGCTATCACCGACGCGCTGAGCTAAAAGAGGCGCACGGCGTCGCATGCTGACTAATCAAGCTGAAGTGCTAGGTCGTTGCAGAACATGCTGAAACTTCACTACTGTTTCCCACTGTCGTTCGAAGCAACATCCCACGATTACATCATGTACATCCGCCCTGTCCACGCCGAGCTAGACCTGCGAACCTTACACGGTTTCGTACAGCAATACCCTTTGGGCTTGTTTACCACTGCGATTCCCCATCCCAAGAATGCGACCATACAAACCACTCATATCCCGTTCGTCCTAGACCCGCCAGGTGACTACGATGCGGACAGTACACAACGAGGAGTCCTTCGAGGCCATATGGCCCGCGCAAATCCGCAATGCAAGTCGATAATAGACTCGGCGAACAAGCTGGAGTCCAACGAGCTAGAGGAAGAGGTTCTGGTGTTGTTCAACGCCCCGGTGCACTCTTATGTTACGCCCAAGTATTACACAGAGACTAAACCCGCCGACGGCAAGGTGGTTCCTACTTGGGACTACGCCGCGGTGCAAGTCTACGGCCGACTGAAAGCCTACTACGAGAACGACGACGCAACATCGTCGTTCTTACAGCAGCAAGTAGAGGATTTGACGGTGCAAAATGAGAATGGCGTGGTGGAAGCTGCGAGCAAGCGAGGCATGTCCGAAGGAGCGTGGAAGGTGGATGACGCGCCCAAGAAATACGTGGATCTGCTCAAGAAGGCCATCATAGGCTTGGAGATCAAGATTGAGCGCATCGAAGGGAGGTTTAAGCTCAGTCAAGAGAGCGGCGACGGTGATTGGAACGGCGTAGTTCGCGGGTTCAGAGGGCTGGGCACAGCCGAGGGCGAGAAGATGGCGCAGATGGTGGAAGAGCGCGGAGCACATCGCGTCTCTAAGTGACAGTTGACCAACGTTGTACCGTAACAGACCGTTGTAGAGTTGCAAATAGAATACATAGAAGATTTAGAGCCTTCTCTTAAAACGTCTTATCGCTTGCACACCTCATCGATCACGCCCGCAATGCAAACGATGTCCGATGCAGTAATCGTGATATCCTGTGTCACAGCTTCTGCTTTGTTATATGTTCTCTTTTGTCTCCTGCGTTATATCTTTTTCGCTGTGGAGGGCCTCTCCTTTGTTGTAAGCTTCATACACCACTGCCTTTCTGAACGGGCTCTCGCTAGCAGACGACATCCGGACCGTATTGGCCGAGTCGACATTTACGAAATGCAGAGCAGCAGTACCCGGGCGATTATTTCGACCTTGAATCAAGCTTCACCTTTACTCCATCGACCTTTCACTCGTCCACACCATAAGTCTCTCGTCATGTCCGGCTCCGACTCCAAAGTCGATCTCGTACTGGGGTGCAACGTAGGCTTGACTCCCGAAACTCTGGAGAAGCTTCATTCGACTTTCCGAGCTGTTTTCCATCGGCCGCAGAATGACTTTACGTCCTCGGAGTTGGAACAGATCGATATGTTCTTCATTAAGGGAAAAGGGTTGCCGGAGAACATCAAATCGATGGACCAGGTACCGAAGCTTAAGCTGATACAGCTCGCCAGCGCTGGGGTTGATAACGCCATCAAGGGCATAGCTATGACGGCGTATGCCAAGGCGAAAGCAGAGGACGAAACTGGACGCCAGGTCACACTCGCCAACGCGAGCGGTACTCATGTCATATCCATCCCCAATTACGCGGTGGCAATGGTCATTTCGCTGCTACATCAGCTACCCAGGCAGATCATTGCGGCTAGAGTGAGCAGTATATCGTCACCCAAATCGAGTGATTTGCTCATTTGAATGCTCAGACCGAGAAACGCTGGCTCAGCGAGGAAGAAGCGGACTTGGAGGGCGAAACGTACTATGCCAGATCTACGTATAAACGTACAGCTGGTCTCTTAGTAAGTGATGCGTAGTGGACAAGAGCTAAATATGTGAAGGGCTATGGTGCGCTTGGGCGAGAGACGGCTCGACTGCTGAAAGCTCACGGAATGAGGATAATCGCGGCCAATACATCTGGCAAGGCTACCACGCAGGACGGGGTCAGTCAGAACGTCTATTTCTGCGAGAGATCCGCTGAGCAGATACAACAGTACATCATCCCTGGTACCGGCGACAAGAACGGTGAGTCAATCATAGTTCCAGCCCCATTGACATATCAGGCTCCATCCCGGAGAAGTACTTTTCGACCAAGGATCCGCAGAGTTTCGAGCAATTTCTCAAGCAGTCAGACGTTCTGGTCGCCAGCTTGCCCGGTACAGAAGCGACAAAGTACTTTTTGAACAAGGAGCGGCTTGGTAAGGATATCTGAGAATGTGCAGAGCTGATTGCAGCACTTCTGCCTGATAACGCGATGGTAGTGAATGTAGGAAGGGGAAGTCTGATCCCTTCCGGTGAGTCCTTGAGCTCGTCGTCAAAGACCCAGTGTCGCACTGAGCAATGTAACCAGATGACTTGCTCGAAGCCTTGTCTACTCCGAACCGACTATACGGCGCTGCAATCGACGTCACTGACCCTGAGCCATTACCTCAAAACCATCCGCTCTATTCTCATCCCAGGTGCATAGTGACGCCGCACTTGTCCGGGAACGCGGAAGGGGAAATGGACATTGCAGCTGATATAGCGATGGAGAATGGAAAGAAGCTTGTCAATGGCGACAAGCTGTTTAACGTTGTTGATATCACCAGAGGTTACTGAGGAGAGAGGGAAGGTTTCAACGAATATAGCAATTATTTTGTATGCAGAGGGGATTATCGACTTTGACTCTTTCACCTCTTTACCTCGTTCTCATATGCTTGAATATTACAGCAGGTTGTCCATTATACCCCTTCAGCATCCCAGAGGTTGCCATCCACCCACAACACCGAAGGGAGAACCTCGTCTTCTCTCTGACCTTTGTCGTCGAGCCAAAAGTCATTCCACATTATACCCTTGCGACACTGGCTCCATCTATATATAACCGACTTGTGTTCGCACGCGTCGACACAAAAAGGCACTCTCAACACCACCTGGCATGCAGGTGCATCGAGTAAACGCGCATCTTCGCACCCTCGTCGTGACATGATGACTGGACAGCTGGTCGAGGACAATGGAGTCGATCTGTCCGAGGTACCTATCGCGTATCTCAAGGTAAGTCACGCGTCTTTCTGCAGACAGCTGACTAACAGACATATCCTTTCCCCGCCGCTGCGTTTAAACTCAATGACACTCCTCGCAAACGTCCAACTCTGACCACCTATGATACCGGTGTCACTATAACGGAACTGGAAGACTCGTTGTCTCATGCCGCGCTTGGATTGACAAAGGTCAGGCATGAGGTGGTGTGGAGCAATGCGCAATGGTCAGAGCTCGTACAAAATGAGGGTTTGGAAAGGGTGGTTGATGCAGAGGTATTTGACGCGTTTGAACGCTGGATGGAGCGGGAAGAGGGACAAGAGGTCTTTGTGTTGGAAGTGGGCCAATCCTCGCCTTCGCTACGTCTGGTCAAAGCGAGAATCGACACTATCTGCATCATCACTTCATTTCGATTGGCCGAAGGTCGTACAAATGATCGCGCAACAGATATGGCTCACTCCTCCCCTGAGTCGACCACACCATTTGCTTCTTTAACCCAAGAGAACCAAGTCGACGCTCATTATCCCGACATGCCGCCTCTTACCATACCTGGCCTAGTAACCGCCGACTGTCAATTGCTTTTAAAGTACACAGATTGGGGGAAGACAACGCTCGGCCCACGCGCCAAGTGGCCTGCAACTTTGGAGACGATGATTGAGGTCATGATGGCGTCGCCGACTCAGGATTCGTTATGGGTTGGGAAGGATTTCCAGATGATATAGTGGGTTTATAGATACCAGTACTGATGAGGAGCTGACTCCCCTTAGTAATCAAAATTACTCTCACATCGTACATCACCCCCGCATGTTTGGCCGTTCGGCTAAATCACCAGAAGCTTGGGGTCCAGTGTGGGACGGTGTGTCACATCTGATCGACCGCTGTCTCAACCATCGCGAAGCATGCTTCCGCAATGACGACCTGTTGCTATATCGACGAGGCCCCCGTGGGCATTACGTGGAGAAATACCATACATGGAGCTTTGTGCCCATCTACGATACCGATGGAACACCATTGGGCATGTTCAACCCGACGCGTGAGACTACAGCAGATGTTTTGGCTCGACGACGTCAAGAAACCACAAGAGACCTATCTGAGCAGCTGCTCGTGGCCCGGAGCGTCGGCGAGTACTTCGACAGCATCAGCGAGGTCATCGAGAGGAACCCAAAGGACGTCCCGTTCCTCATGTGCTACGGTATCGAAGACAATGCGGCGGACGGCGTGACATTAACACTCGAGTCGACAATCGGCGTCCCCACCGAGCACCCTGCAGCACCTTCTCAGCTCCAATACAGTCTCTTCCCGGAAAGAGCCCGCGCCTCTTTCGGAATGAAAGCGGATCGCCTTTCCTCCCCGGCTCTCTCAGCGATATCCGCGTTATCATCAGGCAACGTCAGAGTAGCTTTCAGCGATGAAAAGGAATCTTGGCCAATCGCCAAGGCTCTCGCAACTCGACAATGCGTCGTCATGGAAGATTGCAGCGCGCTGATCGAAGGCTTTCCGTTACGTCAATGGGAGAGTTTACCCTACTCTGCTATCATCATACCGATCGTCAGCGAGATTTCTGGAGAGATGCCAAGGGCTGTTCTCATCATGGGTCTCAACTTGCTCTGTCCCCTTGACGAAGCGTACGAAGAGTGGATCCACGTCATGCGCGCACATCTCACCTCGGCTCTCGGTTCGGTTCGAGCGTATGAAGCGGAAAACCAACGGCAATTGGAGAAAGACCGTATGGAACGGGCAAAGGCCGCTTGGTTTCAAGGAGCCGCGCATGACCTGCGATCGCCTTTGACTTTGGTGGCTGGCCCATTGGACGACGTGCTGCGCACCAAACTTTCCCCAGAACAAAGACAGACGTTGTCTCTTGCTCAGCGCAGTCTCTCCCGCGTGCAACGATTGGTCAACTCTCTGTTGGATTTCTCGCGAATCGAGGCCGGAAAGCTTGCTGGGAGATTCGCCCCCGTCGACCTTGGCATGTTTGTGGAGAATCTCGCCGTTATGTTTCGTCCAGCAGTCGAGCGCAGGCGGATAGATTACGAGGTATTGATCGAGCCACACGAAGGTTTGGTCTTCGTCGATCCAATACTACTTGAGACAGTCGTAACAAACTTGGTCAGCAATGCCCTCAAATACACCGAAATCGGCTATATACAAGTTCAGCTAGTCTATAACAACAACCACGCTGAAATATCTGTCACCGATTCTGGCTTTGGGATACCATCAGGGGAGCTATCAGCAGTGACAGACCGGTTTCATCGCGCGACAACCGCACTATCCCGCGGAACCGAGGGCACAGGTATCGGTCTCGCATTGGCAAAAGAAATTGTGCGACTACACGGCGGCAATCTGCTCATCGAAAGCCAGACCGCGGAAGAGTGTGACGGACAGCATGGGTCCAAGTTCACAGCGCAGATACCTCTGATAGAGCGACAAACGGTGGAAGATGGTCTGACCCGTACCGAATTCGGCGTGTACAGCAAAGAGGTCGTAAACGAGGCGATGCACTGGATAGGAAACGATCTTGGTGCCGATTCTGCGAGCTCAGTTGCCACGGACGACTCCGGCGGTATCGTACGGGCAGAAGGCTTGTTGTTCGAACGCGGCGACGTCTTGCTTTTAGTCGACGATAACAGCGACATGCGACACTATGTCAAGCAGATTTTCACCCCTTTCTGTACCGTTATCGAGGCACCAAATGGCGAGGCGGCTCTCCGAATCGCTCGAGCAAAACCTCCCAACCTCATCTTATCCGATCTGATGATGCCACAAATGACGGGACAGGAGCTGCTCGAGGCTGTTCGTGCTGATCCTGCGACTCGAATGGTCCCCATGATGCTGCTCTCTGCTGCAACCGACGATGAACTTCGTCTCTCCGCGTTGATAGCGGGAGCCGAAGACTTCATGATGAAACCTTTCAAGCCAAAAGAACTTTTGGCGAGGGTGCACCTGCATATGCAAATGGGCAAACGTCGAGCGCACTTGGAAGAGCTTTACGCGCAACGGGAGAGGGAGATCGCACTCTTATCTGACTACTGTCCGTCTGGTATCATCCGCTCGGACGAGAACGGTAACCTCATCTATGCCAACGCAGCATGGCGCGAATCTGCTGGTTTGGCCGCAGGGGATCCACTCGACTTATGGGAGACCCTTGTCGATCCAGTAACGCGTTTGCGACTGATATCCACTTGGGACAAGGTGTTACACGGCGATGAGCGCGAGTCGCAGGCCACATGGAAATGGCTCACTGGTCGGACAGTCACAGCTACTTTCATCCGCCTTGACAAGGTCGATCCAAGGATGTCGGGTGTGGTAGGATGCGCCTCGGATATCACGTATCAGGAAGAAAAGCTGCACGAGGCGGAATCAAGACGGATTGAAGCGGAGGAGGCGAAACATCAACAGGAGTTACTGGTGGATCTTACCTCGCACGAGATCCGGACGCCCGTATCAGCCATATTACAATGCTCGTCGTTGGTCAAGGACAACCTCGTGGCGTTGAGGAACCAGCTACAGTCGGTTGGCGAGAGTGGTTTCAAGCCGACAATCGAGCAGTTGTCCGAGCTGAATGAGGACGTCGAAGCGTTGGAAAGTGAGTACGAGCGCTGTGACTTCAGCTGAAGCAATAGGTATACACCAATGTGGCCTGGTACAGGAACGTATTGCGAACGACGTCTTGTCCCTAGCACGCATCCAGCTCGATATGCTGAGCTTACACGACGTGGAAACAGATTTGAAGAAGGAAGCACGCAAGGTGGGTTGACGTCGAAGCCAAGCTGACTCTATAGATCATCTCTGTATTCGCTGCAGAAGCCAAGATGAAGAAGATTGAGCTGGTATTAGAATTTGGCGAAAGCGTCGATCAGACTGGTGTCAATATGCTCAAAACCGATCACGTTCGACTGGGTCAAGTCGTCACCAATCTTCTATCCAACGCAATACGGTTCACCGCTTCAAGTGATATACGTCGGATCACTGCAAAGTACGACGTAGCATTCAGCCCACCTGCAGACGATGATTGCGCTCCTCCGCTGGCGCAAAGCCCAGTCACATGCGAGTCAGTGCCCGAAGACACTCCCATCTGGCTCTTTGTCTCGGTACGGGATACTGGTCCTGGCCTTGGTCCCAAGGAACAAGCCGCGTTGTTCCAGCGTTTCTCTCGTGAGTCTCGAAGACAATGAACTGCGCTGAAGGTTAGAGGGAAACAAGATGATCCACACAAAGTATGGCGGTTCAGGCTTGGGCTTGTTCATCTGTAAGAGTAAGTAAGGCAGACGAGGGCTATTCGCTGACGGTATAGGAATATCCGAACTGCTGGGTGGTAGAATTGAGATGCGTAGTAAGCTAGGCGAAGGCAGCGGTGAGTTCTGTTTTGTATAGCTCTTCACTGACAATCAGAGTTCCGTTTCTTCATACAATGCCGCACCGTTACTCCTTTCACTATGCAACCAACGTTATCACACCCCACTGCGGGATCCACCCTCATCTCCCCATCACCACTCGCTAGAAGCCGCGCAAATACTCCAAGTACGGGCGGCGACTTGCACTTGCTTATAGTCGAGGATAATGTGATCAATCAAACGGTTTTGAAGAGACAGATGGTCAAAGCCGACTTTTCTTGTGATGGTGGGTTCTGCGACACCGTCGAACGCTGACATTATCTAGTCGCCAACAATGGCGAAGAGGCTCTGACTCGATTATACGAAGCGCACAAGTCACAAAAACCATACGACGTCGTGTTGATGGATCTTGAGATGCCTGGTGAGCCGTTCAAGAAAAGGAACATCGCTAATTGCCCAGTGATGGACGGTTTGACGGCGATAAGACATATACGAGTGGCGGAGGTTGATGGATCGCTCGCCAAACAATTGGTCATTGCGTTGACGGGTAATGCCCGACAAGGACAAATAGATCAAGCTTTGGCCGCGGGGATGGATGATGGTAAGTTCTTGTTCTTGAACCTTGGCTGACATGTAGTTGTTATAAAACCGTATAAACTGCCCGATCTCATCGCGAAGCTCCGCAAAGCGGTCTCAGCAAGACGGAATGCTGTATGAGAAGTCACCAAATCTTGTTGTAGTATAATGCATACCAACTATCATCTTTGCGTTAGCAAGCGTCCTTGATTGAAGCACCCACCTCATTACGTAGCCATTCTCCCTAGACACTGCTCAAAGTCCTTCCAGTGATGCATGACCACTTTTGCTCCGCAATCCTCTTTCAGTATCTTCTCCATCTTCTCGACCATCTCTTGCCCTTCGTCATAGTATGGTCCTACGTAGCCCATTAGTGGGATACCCGCTCTCATAGCTGAAGTTGCCCCCGATCTGCTGTCCTCGATAGCGACGCATTCGCTCGGCTTCACTCCCAGTTTCTCGCAGGCGTACAAGTACACTGCCGGATCGGGTTTAGACGTGGGAGGTGACATTGAAGCTGCTGAAAAGACTTTGCTGGATGGGAAGAAATGGTCTTGTGCTGTGGCTTTGATAGATGCGAGCACTCGAGGTAGAGCGCTGGAACTAACGATCGCGAGATTGTAGCGATTCTCTTCTCGCAGCTTCTCCAAGACCGTCATCACGCCGTCACATGGCGTGGCCCCAGCTCGGATGTTCGCCATAGTGGTATCGAGTTCTCTCTGCACCAATCCATCCACCTCGTCACGAGGTATATCAAAACCGTGCTTCTCCTCCAGTGCCGCCATCAGAGCACGAAAGTTCTTCCCCACGAATTCGGCCTGAAGCTCAGGTCCGGTGTATCGGTGGGACTCATGAGCAGCGTAGGCATTCAGTATCGCATTTGATACTTCAGCGCATGATGCGAAGGCTAGCGGCTCGGACAGGACCAGCGTGTTATCGCAGTCAAATAACAAGGTGGTGATGGTCATTGTGAAGTGGAGTGAGCGAGAACAGCAGGATGATTGTCCGAGTTGAAATGACGTTGTGGAATCTAGGGTCCCTCTTGGTTAGAGTAGATATCCGCTAATTCGTTCAACATTAACATACGAGTAGATCAACATGTCACAGTTACGCTACGCACTGCGAACGTATTAACATCGACCCAGTATACGTTGAAAGGTCTTCAGCTACGCTATGGATGAATCAATTGCATGTGGAGGAGGATGCCCTTCTACCGGCGTGAGCATATCGTCGCCTTGACGGACAGTATAATCCCCTAGTCGAATCACACCGCCAGAGGAGGGAACAATGCGTCAAAGTTGAACATTGACCAATCGAAGCCCGTGCCATCCCAGAACGCATTCGCATCCTCCATCCCACTTCCTGAGCTTGGGGCCTCATCATCTAATGAACACCACATCTCGCGTATGACTTTCCCCGGCAAACCGTCCATTCTGGCCACATGATTCTCAACCAAGCTCAGTTGAGCTTCATCGAATATGGTTACAGGAACAAGGTTACGAGTGGTAATAGCAATTCGACGAGATGTCGCGAGGCATACGACGAGTGACGTCACTAGTGCAGCAGATAGCGGTGGTGTGTTGCTGGAGTTGATGACTTTGGCTGCGGTGTCGATGAGCTTTGCAGATGTCGTAATCAGGATCATCCCGGACAACGTTTGATGTCGTTCCGCTATACCAGGATGAATGACGGAAGGAAGTTGAAGGTTGAAAAAGGTCAAGCGCAAGGCGAGATTGTACGCGAGCGATGCGATCAGATAGTCATGCAGGACTTGCCGTCAGTTTGTGACCAAGCACGTTCATGCTCACTTGTTGTATGTTTGTGAATCGCAACCTCTTGTAGCGAGACTTGGAGCGCTTCCAGCGAGGACGTTATCCGTGGAAGATCTGGAGACTGTCTGGCAACTTCTACCTCCGCTTCGGCAATGACCTCGATGAACGGCAGACATCTTCGTACAATGTCAGCTGAACTTTGGAGGTGGTCAATGCACTGGCGAACATGGTCTGATGGATGCGATGGAAAGCGGCTGGAATGTAGCATCGGAAGGTGATGGCAGCGAGCTGATTGTATTTGAAAGCTATGCTCGAGTCAGTTGGTATCTCACAAGCGACTGTGACTTACAGGCAATAGCAGTTCTTGATGGCTTCCCACTGTAGCGTGTCAGCTGTATCTCGATGCAGGCGCGGCAAACTCACCAAAGTCAACTCTTCTAGTCTTCCGCTGTTGTATGCTTCAAAAAGCTCGTTCGCCTGCTCTTCCGTCTTGAACGCGTCAAGTGCTTTTGACTCCAATCCAAGATCTTTGCCGAAAGTGTATGCCAAAGATATCAGGCGGAGCGGGGCGATTGGTACGCAGTCTTCCGAGGAAGCGAGGCATGGCGCGTTGCTCAGGATGTACAAAGCCATCACGACATCGAGGGTGATCGAGCCCGTCATTGCGTATAGTATCGACTCTTCGATCATTCGACTCGCTGCGTTGGGATATGTCTCGGGCAGAAAAGCCATAGCGGCGAGAACGACAAAGGGATGTGAAGGCCGAGCGCGCATTGTCGATAAGAAAGGAATGAGAGGTGAGACAAGCGAGAAGCGGTGTTTGTACCTGGGAGTCATTACATGCAAGTGTATGAGGTACTCACAGGTGGAAGGCATTGTCAACCTGACTCTGGGACATGTATCCACGAGCGACTATGTCTGGGAAACCTTTCAAATCCACAGCACAGCTCACCGTCTCATCCCAGCGCAGCGTTGTCGGATCTTTCAGCAGAGCCTTTTGAAATCCTTTGACATCTATTGGCCTGGTGCCGAACTGTCTGGGGTATGTCGAATCAGGGGATTGGAAACTTGTCGTGTCGACAGTGAAGGGTATGTCTGAGCGAGGAGGGTCGAAAAACGAGTTGACATCAATTGCTGAAGAGGAAGCATGTTGTCTGGATGAAAGGTTGTGATATGCGGTCTCGAGAACATCGATACGCTGCTGCAGGTCTTCCACTGTGGTTTTGTGGGGCCGTGATGCGACATTCGTGCTGAAGGAAGACTGGAGATCAGACCTGTCGCTTTGGACCTCGACTGCTACTCCAGCCAACGAGCACTCTACCTCCCTCCTTCTACACCTTGCGCAGCCTCTCGCTCTAAGATCTTCGCATCGAGTCTTCGAACGTACACAGCCTTGGCATGCTCTGTACACTTTGGTCGATGGTGAAGCACTACGTCGGCGTGGGTCGACGTCACTTGTGCTTAGCATATTGATTGTCGGATTGTGAAGGTTGAATTGCTTGAAACGAATTCAATGGTACATAATCACGTGTAATCAATGAGGTCATCTCGGAAAGACCGATTATAGCTCGGACACAGCTCGGAAACACCGATGGCCATCCGGCCTGTCCTTTCGTTTACTGTAGCATATAAGACTGGGCTTTTCCCACATTGTCTGTCGTGCTCTTCATTTCAACACCATCGCACCATACATCATCATACCAGGCGTAGCAGAATGAGTCCACCAAGCGAAATTCCGATCATGGCCCAACTCGACGAGCCCGTCGGTCATAACCCAAAGTACTGCTTCGACAAACAGACTACTCTCCGTCTCCGAAAAAAAATGATGTCTTGGAGCTCGGTGAGTCCTCCAATCAACATAAATGCGCTGATTCTATACACTTCAGGGCGACTACACTCTGGAAGACTCAGCAGGCAATGTCATCCTCAGGAGCGTCGGAAAGGGCAATTTGAAACAGCAGAAAAGTTGAGTGTACGCCACAACTCTTCGCTGACTAAGATTGCAGCCATTACAGACGCGCAAGACAATGTCGTTGTGACCATGACCTCCAAGCTCACCGGCGCAACGACAGCAAGAACTAGCGACGGTGATGAGGCATTCCGTATCAAGATGGCTTGCATGACCCGTAAGCCGAATCCTTAGTGCGACCGCTGACCATTCAGTCAAGTACCGCTTTCTGGCGGATATCAACGACCCAATGGCCAAGGAGCCAGTTCACGCCGAGCTCACACTTAAGAGCATCAAGGGGAGGAGTGCAGTTGAGATTGATGGGGAGTGCGTAGCTTACGTTTACAAAGACGATTGGCGCAACTGGGATGTGAGTGTCGAGATCTATAATCTTAGCTGATCAGATCCGCAGCACGTGATTGAGCTAGCCACCAACATGGACTATGTGGTCGTCGTCGCGATGATCATTTGCATGGACCAGGTCAGCTTAGCAACGTTTCATGGCGTAGTGTAGGGAGTTAGATAGCTCTAATGAGATAGGCGCAACCTATCAGTCGGCGAAGAAATTTACGATTTGTTGTACCCTTTGTCGTGTGAACGTGCATGTATCGTTACTCTCAAGTCGCTGCGGTAAGAAAACGGCAAATAAGAAGAAGCGGTCAACACTCGCACTCGTGACTGGACAGCCAAGACAGCTAGACAGCGTGTTGGTATCGTCAGTAGGTAGGTACCCGATTCGACAGGCAGCCAGGCAGCTAGGCAGGTGCATTGGTGTGGCCAATTCAGTCCGCTGGTAATGGATATCTGCGTCTTACAAGTATGGAGAAAGCGACAGCAAAGGAACGTGCATTTCATCACTCTCCAGATACAACTGACTCCTTAAGCCTGTTGAGGTTTGAAGTCGACCCGTTTCAGCCAGCTTTCAAAACTACCGAATTGATGACCAAGGTACAAGGCTAGGCTGGGCTCGATGAGCTCGCCTGCGTAGTAGCCGTAACGGTTAAATAGTTCAATAGTGGCTTTGAGCTCGGGAACCGGGACTTGCGATAGTTCGATGCTTTTGAGCTCAATGTGCGTGCCGGATAGTACCTCGTAGATGTGCACCATTTGCGGAACGGTGAGATACTCGGTAGACGCCAGGATATTGAGTCTATCGAAACGCGTTGGGTCGGCAAACAACGGGGCGACGAATTTGCCTGCACCAGTGGGGCTCGTCAGTCTTGTGGCGTGAGCAGTATTGGAAGCACTCACCGAAGTCTTCCTCAATGTCAATGACTGGGAGCGCCACGTCTGCCCGTACCGCGGTCTCGAGGACTACCTCATCCCCTCTAAGAGTTGGTATACCGAACGGTGGGAAATTGACCCAGTTCTGGGCGTAGAAACCAGCATACACAAATGCTGCCTGAAGAGTGGTTTGTTGACGGATGTATTGCTCCGTTTTGTTCTTGTTGGTATAGTGCGGTACCGAGAGCGTCCCATTGCTGGCCTTGTCGATATCGTGCAGCGAGGACCACACCACAAATTTGATGGTGCCAGAGGCTACAGCCGCATCGACCAAGTTTTTACCTTGGACCCAGTCTGTTTCAGGGTCTAGCTGTTGGCTGGGATCCCAAAAGTTCGTTACGAGGAAAGCGCCCCATGCACCATCGAAGGCAGCTTTCAACGACGAGGGTCGATTGGCGTCTCCGGCTACCACTTCGATACCCTGTTCGGCCAGCTTCTGTGCCGCCGGAGACTGCGCATTGCGCGTGACAGCGCGCAATTGGTACCGCTTGACCTTCAAGAGCTCTTTGACAACACTGCCACCCTGGTATCCCGTCGCGCCGAAGATCACAATGATGGGCTTAGTAGTCGACATCGTTCCGAATGCTGTGTCTCGGTTGCTATTGATGCGACAAGCTATGAGAAGAAAGCACAAGCGCGATTCATTGGGAGACACTGATCTGCAGCAGTGTATATATACACGAGACTATCCGGAGATTCCGTACGGAAGTTCCGTTAGGATAATTGGGTCGCTGCACCAGCTGATTAATCTTAGCCGCAATCCGCTATTCCCTGCAGACACTGATTCGTAAGAGTCGACTGCACTTGGCAGCAATCAGCACTTTTTGGACCTCTAGAGGAAATAGAAGGGTTCCGCGCATCTAGCGAGTCTCACTGTTGTGCAAGCTACGGGAAAGATCCTATGAGCATCCGAGAAGCAGGGACGCTCGCTCTAAGGCGGGGACGAAGATTGGGACCAAACAAACGTCCCAAGTATGCTGCACCGCCGGAGAACTCTCATCTGTCAGCACGTAGAATAGCAAAGCTCAGGATAGTCTGAAGAGAATTGGTCACGCTGCAGTACAAATAGATACATGCCATTTACACCCATATTTGTTATTTTGAAAAGGTCGACGAAAAGTCGCTCATAACAAGCAACTACGAAGACCAACTCATACTTGTTGCTTAGCGACTTCTTTCTAATGACCTCCAGCTCGTTCGATATACTCATACAATTACTTTTCTCCAATAAAGGAGCTCCTTCGGCTCGCCAATCACTCATCACTGATCACTCTCAAGCCTATACCCGCTCAATATGATCAAGCTCAGGCTTGTCCTTCTCGACATCGTGATGCAGAGAGACGTCGAAAGCGTTGACGTTGGTTGACTTGAACTTCCTTGCGGGTACTTTGCGCTCGAACAGTAGGTCCAGCTGGTGGGACGAACGATCATCAGCACCGATGTCCATGCTCAATAAAACCACGAGTGAGCTCACCTCGGCAAATGTTCTGCCAGTTGGCTCAGGGAGCCTGAACCAATGGTACACCAGGCAAAGTGCGCATGAACCACCCCAGAACAAACTAACAGTGCGAGGTCAGCCATGTATGATCGCGCATTCAATGTAATCTTACACTCACCCAGCTTTGTTACCCCAGTTCCACGCTGTGGGGTTGATCATGTACGGTGTCAGGATGTTGGAGATGATCGCAGCGATGTTGTAAGCCGCGCGGCCTAATGCGACTGTCTTGATCTGCAAGCGTCGGGTTGACATCTCTGCCACAAGGGAGAACGCAATGGAGCTGGAAGTAAAGGTTCAGCACTGATATTTGGAGGGGAGAGAAAACACCTACCCGACTGAGATCTGATAGAATGAAGCCCAAACCAAGATCAAGGCACCTGTGGCGAGACCCCTCTCATGTTCCATTGACTCTGGCATGAAGCCGAGGAATCCCATGGTAAACATCGTCACGCAGAGACCGCACAGTCCGAAGAGGTAGAGTGGCCGCCTTCCAACACCGCATGCCATGATGACCCAGCCGACTACGGTGCCCATGATGTTGATGCCGTATTGGCCCATCGCGAAGTCGTAAGGAACCTTGCCGGTCAGTCCGCCTTGCTCAAGGAAGTATGTACTGAAGTTGCTGAAAGTGTTGCCGGCGAGATTTTGGGTGGCCCAAATCATGCACACAATCTCGGTGCGTCGAAGGTTGACACCCTTGAAACAGTCCAGATACGAAGCACCCGAAGTGATATCCTTTTCGAGCTCGGTCGTGTGACGCATCATGTCTACTGTGTCGGGGATGGTGTCGAAGTGATTCAGATCACCTTTGGGACTCGATGTCAATCGACGGAGTGATCTCTCCGCGTCTTCATATCGGCCATGTCGCACCAACCACCAGGGAGATTCAGGGGCAAAGAGGATGCCGATGATTAGAGGGGGATACCACATCCACTGAGGAGATTGTTCAGTGCGATTTCTAGCATGGAGATGCAAGCTGACACACCATGAGACCGTATGGGATACGGTAAGCCCACTGGTCGGTGCGTCCAAACATAGCTTGAATGACTCCGATACCGACAAGCTGTCCCCAACCCCAACAGATGTTGCCGTACGTTGTGAGGTACCCGCGTAGAGCGACAGGGCAGACTTCGGCAGCATATGAGATCGCGATGGACTGGAACACACCCCAAGGAATTCCGGCTGTTCACGACGTCAACTTTCTATACTTGCAACCGTGGTGAGTAATGGGCTTACCTAGGATTTCGCCGACCAGTAATGTCTGCACGTTGGGCGCACAGAAGAAAATGGCAGTAACACCAACCAGCCAAAGCAAAGAAGCAAGGATGACCTTTCTGTAGCCGATGCGCTCAGTAGCGTAACCGTTGACTAGCAGCTCCGTCAGTATCATAGATTGACGGTGTGCAGCCAAAAGTAGCTCACCAAATAGACCTAAAATCTGTCCGCATTGAGCACCGTTGGATAGACCGGTCTGCCATCGAGCTGGCACTTGATATGTGCCGTCGGCGGATAGTACGCCGTACTTCTCGTTGAAAGGCGCGAAAGCATCTGTGAGACATGCATTAGACTAGGCAGTCGCATGTCTATGCTGTATACCAACTCACAGAAGTTTCCAATCAGGGACACGTCATAGCCCTCCATAGCGCACACCGACGAGATGAGAATTGACCAACCGCAGGCTTTGGGATACATCTTCAGGCCTTGCCAGAGAGTCATATTATGCTCCCTCTCTATGCAGGACTGTTAGCAGGGATACCGGACATCTATATCCCAGATGTTTGGAAGCAATTACCCACCAGTTGCAGCCGCAGCGTTTGCGAACATTGTGTCTCTGATCACATCGTCCTTCTCGTCGCCTCCCCTGCGAGCTTGGAGCTCCTCAGGGGTAATGCTGATACCAGTAGCGCCGCCCATACTGTAATGATATCAGACCTCTATGGTAGAGTAAGCTGCTGTTTGTATCCGAGAATATGCGGAGTTGGATGCGGTTGTAGGGAAGTGATAAAGTCTGCGGGGAATGGAAGCAGGACATTGACGAATAGAAGGTGCACTATATACCCCCTTCCGCAACTTCCCCGTGGATCCCCTTTCGGCTAATGAACCGCCGGGAACCGCCTTAAATTCCGTGATCGGACGCCAAGCGGGAAAGTGTAAGCCACCTTCCGCGATGACGTTGTATCGCGGGAAATCGATTTAACTTCCGCCTAGTCGCATCCTGCTTTTGCGACCCGCTCTTCTAAACAAAGTGAAATTCGCATCTTTTCACTCAGATCTGTCAGGTCAACCGCGTCAGATGATCTCTTCAAGCCGATCGGACAATCAAGCATCGGATCAATGTCCGCCTTCGAGGCAATTATCGAGCGACGAAGACGGCGAATTGCGACCTGCCAAGAAGAGAGGTCGAAGGAGAGTCAGCTGCGCTGGTTAGTCCAATATCCTGCTACGATAGTATGGCTGACATTATGCAATCCTGACACAGAGTGCCGCAGACTGAAGCTGAAATGCGACCGTCAAGGCAGGTCGAGCATGCATGCATACCTCTGCTTGGCTGACATATCATTCGCGCAAAGTGCCATGCGCAAATTGTGTCAAGCGCAATTGTGCAGGTATCTGCCCAGCTGAAGCTCGTCCGAGCTCGGCCAAGTCAGTGCCAAGCTTGATGGACTTGGCATTGAAACTGATTGTGACTTGGTGATCGTGGAACAGAAGCCTCCGCCCGGAGCAATCATCCGAGCAGTCATATCTGCACCGACGGATTGGTCAGCTGGAAACTATCATGCGCGAGCGGGGAATACACCTCGACCAGACAATCGATGCATCGCCCAGTGACCATGCAGTCACCGATGCTGCGCTGCGTCATACGTCTTCTTCCCGGCCTCCGTCATCTTCGCACGAAGTAACGGATAACGGTCTTTTTCAAGCACCGGTTCCCCCTTCAGCGTGGACCGAAGAGGCTGCCTACCGGCCAAGCTTGTTGCATAGCCCAGACCCTGTACCTGTCGTTTTCGCTGCACCTGATTTACCATCTGTTCACTTTGATCATCAACTGAACGATACTCCCTCGAGTCTGTCTACCGCACCTGCCGGTCGAGTCAGCGCCTCGCCTCGCAGCGAGCATGGCCACGGAACATTGGTAATTGGAGAAGGAGGTCGCTCGCGATGGCTGGGGCCAAGTGCAGGAACGGAATGGCTGCGCAATGCAAGTATGACCAACGATGTATCAGCTGACTCGTTACTTAGCAAGAGCATGCCGCTGTTTCACGCGCACCTTCGGACGATGGCGACGTTACGTCAGCACTGCATCCCTTCGGTACAAACCCCTCTCGACTAAGTACCGCCGAGCTCTACAGTCGCCTGCCAGCGGAGGATGAAGGTCGGGCCTTGGCAGAGTCGTACAGACGGTATTTTGCGTGGAAGTAAGTACCCAACAAAGACATGGGTATTGAAGCCTTAGTCACGATCCGATTCCGCGTTTGGCCTTTGACCGAATGCTGGCACAGGCGTATCCCCCTGGGTGTGCACAACCCGGAATGCATATTCACCAGCTTGCTGCACTATACGCAGTGTTCGCCATTGGCGCACTCCTGTCGCTTGAATATCCTCCCAACGACCCCGTTGCCGACGAGTACCTCATGCTTGCGGAGAGTTGTTTGTGCAAAGGAAACTTTACTATTCAGAGCACTATTGCAGGATTGCAAGCCTTGGTGAGCTGAGAGCCATTAGCCTGTATGCGGCTGCTGACTATCCGATCGTAGAATCTTATTGGCCATTTTCACTCAGAATCTGAGAAAGGACGCAGTGGCGACCTCGCATGGCCGCTTTGGGGATTGTCAATGAAATTGATCCAAGGTGTGAGTCTTCGAACGTCCGAATTGTTGCTAATTTGGCAGATGGGGGTCCACCGAGACGGCACGAGATGGTCTTTGGTCGCGGCAGTGGTGGAAGAGCGACGTCAGCTATTCTGGGAATGTCACACAATTGACGTTTTCCAAGCACACTGTTTCTCTCGCCCGTGAGTGATTTGTTTTGACGGGCGTGACCATTCTGATCTACCCTACTTAGTGCTACCATGAAAGCGAAATACATCGACACGAGATTCCCAGCTCTGGCTGATATCGGAAAACACGGTTCTGACGGGCAGAGCGTGCCCGACTTCAAGCGGAGCAAATACATGCTTGCAGAATTATTCGAAGCGTACGTCTTCATCGAGCCAGCGTTAGTCGGTGTGGATACTGAGTATACTTTCAGAACCTTGGATCAAGCCATGACAGTCCAACCGCCGGGATACGAAGAAGTAACCAGACTATACGAACGACTGTGAGTGTACACAATCTTGCGATGGAACGGACTGACCACTGCCTGATAGCTGTGCCTTTGAACAATCGATACCATATCATCTTCGATGCAGGACCGCGCTCCAAGCCGCTCCGTCGCGATATCCAAACAGAGAGGATGCACTACGTGACAGCGGAGAGCTAGACCGCAGGAACCTCAAACGGACACTGGAGCAATTTACCCTGGCTTTGAACGTTTCAGAAGCGATCCTGTTCCTTCAGCGGCCATATTACGTCAGAGCTCTATTCGAGAACCCGGAAGACCCTACTCGATCGGCATTCGGTCAATCGTTCCTTGCAGTCGTCGAGCGATGCAATGCGAGTATGGCCGCATTCAAGCTAGATTGCTATACTGACCTGTCCAATAGGTAACGACACAGATCGTGTGTGGTTTAGCGGATACATTCCCGCGCGTAGCTGCTCGTCATTGGTTCTATTGGGTGAGAATCAGTAGCTAACTAAGCATTGTTGCACGTGTATTGACCTTCGCCTGCAGTATCACTTGTTCACGGCAGCTGTGTGCATCGGAATTCTGCCGTTACGATGTACTCATTCGCCATTATCCCCCTTCGCTCTGGACATCATAGGGCAAGCCATTCGTGCATATTCCATCGCCGTGGCCGAAAACCCATCCCCTTCGTTAGTCAGAAATCACAAATGGTTGATTCGCCTGCGCGACAAAGGGTCAGACAAGCTCCAGTCGCTCTTTTTGTCAGGTCTGATGCCCGCCTCTCGGGCCTCGGAAGCTGAGGACGATGATGTAGGCCTGTTGGGATGGGCAACAAGGTTGATCGAAAGGGGTAGTCAGGGTGTAGCAGAGTCTGCCAATACTGGGCTGTCCACATCGAGAGGACCTGTGCCGTCGATCGGCTATTCATCAGCCGACAATCTGCCTGGGCGCGAAGGTTATCCAATCGATGCCGCAATCGAGATCTCTTCAGCAGGTCTGGGTCATCCTGTTGGGCAGAACAACGAATGGCAGGACATGTCATTTTCTGATGGAGGTGAAGAGATGGGTCAGGTGCGTCATGATGTGGTCAATATCGTGCACAGGCTAATAAAGACGTAGCTGCAACAATTCTGGGATCCCCTACTGTTTCCAGATCCCGTGAGCAATCAACCGGGTGGTCTGGCTGTAAGTAATCTCACAACGTCGAAAATGTTGTACGCTGATTGTATTCTATCAGTCGGTAAATTGGTGGGCTTGGGACGGAATTGGCGGAACTGCAGAACAGTCGAGTAACCTCACGACGGACGATCGAGTCTGACATGAGATAATAAAGCATGCCAAACGATGCAAGTCAATATGCTATGAGCGACATGCATTGATTGCGTACTCTACTTGTATGTTCTATGCTTTGGCTGTCCCCTTCACATCTTTCAGTGCACTACTGCCCGACTTTCGCACTTGGTCAAACCAGTTCTGCACGACACGACTTTCCTCGAGCGTCATCCTGTCACTCTCGGTCTTGCCATCCCTCAGGCATCGGGCAACCTCGTCCGCTTCGTAGGAGAGACCGTTATTGCCTGCTGCTATCGGCGCGTGATACGTCTCTTTGCTTGTAATGGAACCGATGAACCTGTCTGGTCGCGGAATGACGTGGAAGGTTTCGGCTTTGTATGGTGGGTCTAAGCATGTGCGGTCAGCGATGAGGACGATGTCAGGCAGTTCCAACGTACATTCAACAACAAGGTCACCCTCTTCACACTGGAGAACCGCAGTGCTTTCCCTCGAGCCCGCGCAGTCCATATCAGTCATCAAGCTGCCTTGGCATAATCCCTCCCATTCGACGAGCCATCGCGACTTCAGATCCACACCAGTACGCTTGTATAGTGTCTGATGAACATTGATCACTTTCGGCCACTTGTCCGAGTTGTAAGGATTCTGATGGACCAGCAGCATCGCCCAGACAGATGGGTATGGACCCCTTGAAATCAGGTGATCAGCATTTCACCTATGTACTTCGTCATAGCCGACTCACATGTCAAGCAGCCCTCCTCCGCCGAGCTCGGGATTGAGCATTCGATGAGTTGCGGGCGAGGCTACACACATTACGTGTCAGACGACACAACATTCGAACTATATGCAAACCCACCATCCGGGTTCCAGTCCATGGAAAAGTCGGCAGCAAAACGCTTTGGCTTTCCCAGAACCTTTGAGCCGAGTACCTCCTTCACTTTGGCGGCAAGCGGATGGAAACGAGTCCACACGGCTCTGCATACGTAGTAAGCGAGACAATCCCATTCCGTCAAAGTACCTAGGACCCACTCCATCAGAAAGAGATTTTTCTCCTTTGCCAGTGCAATGAGCTCGTCCAGCTCTTCCAAATCGAAAGTGAATGGTTTCTCGCAAAGAACATGCTTGCCTGCTTCGAGAGCATCTTTGCAGTTCTTGTGGTGCATTGGCGGAGGTGTCGCGACATAGACGACATCGACATTCTGCGACAGTGAGAGTCAGCTGAGACGCGCGGCCAAGCCTGAGGCAGACACCAACCGGGTCGTCGTACACGCCTTGGTAGTCTCCGTACCCCTTGGCTTTATCTAATAGTCCATTTTTCACACCCCATGACCATCCTTCCTCTGCGGAGGCACTTTTGAGGGTGTCGATGAACTTCTGAGCCGATGGAACAGACCGAGAGCCGACAGCAGCTATCTTGTGCTGGACATCGGTCGTACCCCTCGTAGAAGGCTCAACGAGCAGATCCTGTTTCCGATGTGTCAGGCTGACAGCTTGTGAGACTGAGGTACTTACTTGAGCAAACTCTGTAGCTATACCCCCAGTCGAGATGATCCCCCAGCGGCAGATTGTGGAAGCCATGGTGTGTGAAATGATGGATAAGGATGAGATAGGAAGACACATGACATCGGTAAAGTATTTGGTCGCTTTCTACAATTGCCGGACACCGGTCCGCGTGAGTTTTCCGCGGCGGAGAATTCAATTCAGAGGTCCCACTGCGTTCTTCGGGGCTGTCAGAGTCTGATGCATGTCATGATCAGGTACTGTGATCTTTTGAACTGGTTTGTTTCCACTTGTACTCGTTCCACCCATAACAACAGTCGACTATCGCTACAATGACCTCTCAAACCGCGCTCAATGGCAACGGTCACGCTCGACCAGCGAACCGCAAATTACGAATCGGTATACTCGGCTGCGGACGCATGGGCCAGCGACACGCGTACAACGTAAGTCATGCGATCTTGTGTTTGTGACGAGCTCACGTTCTCGGCCTGGTACAGATTGATCGTTTCGTGGAGCGAGCGGAACTAGTCGCCGTTGGTGACCCGGCACCTGCAGCTGAGGAATGGCTCAAGGAGAACATCCCCTCTGCGGTGTACTACGCAAACCCAGACGATGTCTTCGAGCACGATGGGCTGGATGCAGTGATCATCTCAACCATCACGAGTACACACGCGCCCCTCACTATCAAAGCGATTGACAAGGGACTGGTACGTGCCGAGACCAGAAACACCTTCAAGCTGACTCGAAATGTAGCATGTACTGCTAGAAAAGCCCATCTCCATCGATGTGGAGGATTCCAAGCCAGTAGTCGAGAAAGCCGATACTCGACCCGACCTCAAGGTGATGATCGGATTCGTGCGACGCTGTACGTGATTCCCGATGTATCCATCGCAACTCGGGCTGACAGGTCACAGTCGACAAGGCGTTCAACGAGCTTCATCAGCATATCACATCTGCCGCAGCGGGTCGGCCATTCCTGCTTAAATCTACCACCCAGGACGCGTACGACTCGTCTGGTTTCTTTGTGCAATATGCAAAGGCCTCTGGCGGCATCTTTATGGATTGCGGCATCCACGATATCGATATGTCTCGATGGCTACTTGGCGTTGGTGCACCAGCAAAGAAGGGTCCGAGTCAGGCATTGAACGGCAACGGTCATGCCACAGCCAGCCAGGTCAAGAGAGTTTTCGCGACAGGGCTCACTGTGCGACATCCCGAATTGAAAGAGCAAGACGACTGCGACAACGCCTTGGGAACAATCGAGTACGCCAACGGCAGTGCGTGTACTTTGCATCTGAGTCGAACAGGAATGGGCGGGTATGAAAGCTTGGTGGAAGTGTTCGGAACCGAGCAAAAGTTGCAAGTCGAGGTGAGTTTGGAAGCGCTCGCGCACGTATACTGATCTTTCAGACCCCTGCGTCGAGTCAAGTCAAAGTCGTCGATGGTCAAGGCCGAAGGGTCGAATCAGCGTGAGTCCTTTCGCTTCTCCAATCTAGGGCCAATCTGACAAGATCACCTAGTCCAAGTTACATGGATCGCTTTGGCGAGGCTTTCAGACACGAAGCAGTAGCCTTCGTTGATTCATGTTTGGACGACACCCGTAAGTAAATACAGCTTGAGACGAAGTCTCCCGACTCTGACACTGCTCTCAGCCGTACCCACCGACGTCCATGACGCACTTGCAGCGGCGCAAATCGCCAAAGCGCTCACGCATTCTTACAGAACGGGCAAACCTGTAGATTTCGATGCTCACGGCGAGCCGATCCTATGACGATGTCAATGTTTATAGTTGCTGTTTGAAGGCCATGCAACAAGTGAAAGAACCCCCCGATAACATAGATCAGCCTGCCGGATCAGATGGTCGAGTGACCAGCAGTGCAGTCGTATCATAACGAAAGATCACGACAGCCCAAGAAGTCGGCTTTGTCATACATCTCGCCTCAATATACGTGACCTTCTTTGCTCGCGCTGCGAGTTTGTCCCTTTCGTATCTAACAAGCAGCTCCTTCTTGTCGGAACGAAGCCCACCCTCAGCTTTGCTATAAGGCATCACCAAATTACACACTGGGACAAACCAATCGCAGACGAACAAGCATCTCTGGCCTCCACCTACCCCTCTTCTGCTTCGAAAGCAAACGGCCTATGGCTTAGCCGCTCTAACCCCCAAGCGGCCAGG
>JALPCB010000167.1:0-41272 GCA_026538395.1 Cryptococcus sp. GC_Crypt_3
CCCGCCCCTGCCGGCGCCGCCGCCCGCCGCTCGCTCCTGCTTGCCCGCGAAGCGCACCGCCTTGCGGACGTTCAAGCCACCCTCTTCGCCTGCGCCGCCCTTCTTGCTCTTCTTCACCTTCCCGACACCCGCCTCCATCTTCTTGAGCACGTCCATCGCCGACGCCTTCTCGTCCTTGAAGTCGCCTACGACGGTCGGCTCGAACTTGCGCTTCATGCCGCGCGCTTTGGGCTCGCCCTGGATCTTCTCGTCGTATTTGCCCAGCGAGGCAGTGGACGTCTTGGAGATCAACATCGATCGCTCCAGTTCCGCCTTTCGCCTCTCGCGCGAACTGCGCTTCACCTCTTGCGTCTCCCCACCGGCAGCATTCGCGCCGGTCGCTGCTGTGGACGGGCGTGATCCTGATCCTGGTCCGTCACGCAGAGCTGAGATGGGGTTAGGCTTGGATGCGGCCACTGCGACGTTGGCCGAGTGTTGGCGCTCGTTCTTCGCCACCCGCGCTTTGCGTTCACCGCGCGCCGTCTTGGCCGGGTCGAGGTCGGCGCCTGAGTCATATAAGGGACATCAGTCACAGATTCTTTCGGAGAGATACAGTCAGAAGTAGGAGGAAAGGAGTTGAGGGTGATACCCTGATAGTGATACGCATGTTGCAGGAGATCCGACTCACCCTCGCCAGCCTTGACCTCGTGCAACCACTGATCCTCGCCGTCCTTGTTCTTGCCGTTCTTGCCCCACCTCGCGACCCACTCCTGCTTCTCCTCATCCCAGACATCGCGGTCCTTCTTGACATGACTGATGCCCTTGGCAGCGGCGAACCTCTCCCATTTTGTAGGTGGTTTAGGCTTCGGCAACGGCTTCTCTCTAGGCAGCAATGTCGTTGGTGTAGGGAGAGAGGTGATGGGTCCTGAAGCTGATGGTTTGGTAGGAAGGGTGAACAGCGCCGCGATGAGCGCTTGGGTGGAGGTCAGTGTTAATGCCAACAAGTGCGGGTTGAGCTCGGTGCTATATTGTTCGCAAGAGTCAGCGACCGATACTGTGCGTATCAGGGAAGGTACAAGGTACTCACGCATATTCGCCAGCGTCCACGGGTGTATTGTCGAAAGCGGCCAAGAGTCCTGGGTCGGTGACGATGGGATTAGGGCGATCCAGCACGGCCGTGGAGCTGTAGCGTGTTAGCACTGAGTATTGCATCTGCATGAAAGTAAGCAGGGGAGAAGCTCACTTTGCCGCTGTGAATTCTTCCAGATGCTGGGTGACGTCCATGGTGTTGGTGTTGAGCGACTATAGTGTAATGCAAGTCTGGCAGAAGTACTCTATGCGTTGCGTCTCCGAGGATGAAATATTTTGACAGTTGCCAGTGATCAGCAAAAGTCAAAAGATGGGAGAGGGGTCAACTGATAATTTTGGGATAAATGCTGATAAACCCACCAAACGAATAGAATGGAATAAGCAAATAGCAATAGCGTGTGAGTGAATTGCTTCCTCGCTCACTCGTCGGAGCATGTCGCTCTCTCTACCACTGTACCACTCTGCTCAACATCTGCTCACTGTCTTCACTATCGTTGTTGACCAGCTCACCACTCATCTCACTCGCCCAGCATGTCGTCCATGATCGTCAACCGTGAGCTTACCCACTGTGCCTGTTCTTGGCAGGACAATAGCTGACAATATCGTGATCATAGGCCCCAACAAGATCAGGGAGAAGCAGATTGCTTACCAGGTGTGTATTCGTGCACCTACCCATACAAGACCGTCAAGCTGCGCGCAATGTTGAGCGAAGATGCGAGGGGCGCGCATATGGAATACCAAGGCGGGGTGGATGTCCCCCGGAGAGATTAGAAGATCGGCGCTGGACAGACTGGGCATGGGATACGGGCAAAAGCTGATACATTCTCCGCTCACAGGCCGAGGCTGGCAAGCAACACGTCTACCTTCGCGGACGTGGAAAGGTCTACTTCCGTGCGTACAGCGTGCAGCGTGTTGCGTGTCAAACTTCAGTAGCTGTATGCTGATCTGGTGACTACTTACTATCTCAACCCTAATCTTCTTCGTTATCATTTTACGTCGATTACCGGACTTGCTTGAACCATACTCGACTCGACTCATTCACCTGACCCTGACGCGCGACGACAACGGCAACGCATACGCCTCTACAGCCGCATTCATGGCCCTCTTCACCGTCTCTTTCGTCGGTTCCGGCTACCAGCTCTTCCAGTTCATCCGTGTAAGTGGTATAGTGTTGTCTGAAGGCGACAAGGCTGATGGATTATCCCTTTATCTAACCTCTACCGATTCGTCGACCGTTCTGTCCCACACATCCAATCGTGAACTACTACTGGCGTCGATGATACAGGGAAAGGCCAAGAAGCACGGGGAATACTAGAATTTCTGCGGGCGTGGACGGATGTAGTACGGATGAGTATCGCAGTTGACGATACTTGTGGTATATGCATCTGTTGTGTGGGCTGCTTACGTTCTTTGCAAGTTATCTGCGGAGTAACACTTTACGTCGTTGCTGCTTGGTGACTACTTGCTGCACCAGATGGCATGTACTGTACACTGAGAACTGCCATTATCAACAAGTATTATATTTAGCCCTGTTCCAGCACTCGAGTAGCCAAAAGTGACAGAGTGACAGAGTGACGTAAATGACCAAATTCTCTCGCCCTCGCATCTCACCCTCTAGTACCTCTGACTTTTGAATCTGCTTCTCCTCCTCCATTCTTGCTTCCCCACCTTGCTCAGCCTTATCGCTCGCTCTCACATGCTAGCTAGCCGCGGTATCGCATTCTCTGGCAGTCTCACATCCTCATCTTTCACAAGTGCAACTAGGCGCATCGCGTTCCGCCCGCTAGTCATGTCCGCGATGGAGATCCCCCATCGACCCAGCTATCGCGCTGCTCAGTCTGGCAAGTATACTCTTCTCTCTCTCTCGCTCATCCACTTAGACTAGCGGGCTAATAGAGGGCTTTAGGGAGCTTCCACGCGCGAGCATTAGCTGTCTCAGCCAACGAACGTCTCACGTCCCCGCCGGCATTCGCGCCAACCTCGTTACCCCGCTCGACTCTATCAGGCCACTCCCAAGCACTGGACATAGAAGCCAACCCCGTCAGCCCCAGTAGCTCCTCGACTCCGCTCTCGCCTACTTCGCCCACGTCCGCCTCGCATGCGCGGAGGAGGTCGCACGCGCACCATCATAGGAAGAAGAAGACTAATGCGCATGATTACAGGTGGATCACCACCTCTGCCGGCGGAGGGACGGGGGACGAACCTGGTGTCGACGTCAAGAGCAAACGGGATGAAGAGGCGTATGGTCACCTCAAGGCGAAGACACATATCACCGTAAGCTATCTTCCCTTTCACACTAAAGTCCAAGCTCGCTCTCAACATTGCGCTCGAATATAGGTCGTCGACTACTCGTCCAATCCCGACGAAGATGATACCAATGTCCGCGTCGATTTCGAGGGTGAGCGTTTGAAGGAGTGGTTCGACAGCGAGATCGGACAAAGGCGGAAAGACGATCATGGCAAGCCCACGGGCGTCCGATGGAGTAAGCGTTTCTGGATGGCCGAAGTGGAAGTATGCTGATGTCCGAGCGAAGTCCATATAGATGGACTGAACTGGGAGGTAGTCAAGACGTTGACATTACACTTCGGGTGAGCTATATCTTGGTAACAACTTTTTCCAAGCGGGCACCAGCTGACGCGTATCAGACTGCACCCGCTCGCCGTCGAAGACTCGCTTCGAGCAGCGCGCTCTCCTCGATCGAAGATGGATTTTTACAAATCTCACCTTTATCTCCAACTGCTCATTCACCACACTCACCCAAATGACGAAGCGGCTCTCTCCCACACGGTGGACGAATTATCGCAGAGCCGTTACCACCTCGGAGAAGTGTTTGATGGTCATTCCGCGCTAGATGAGGACGGCGACGCCGTGGAAGGATTCGGGTCAAAAATCAAAGGCTGGCTAGGGATGAAGTCTGCTCCCAAGCGCATCTTGCCAGAAGGTGTCGAAAGCGTCTTCGAACCCACTGGACCACTGGGGACCAGAGTTGGCAGTGTCCAGGTAAGCCGTGCAATTCCGCATGTCAAGTATAAGTACAACAGTGCTGAGTATTCGCGCCCTTGCAGTCATACGAGAAGCAGGCCCATCGCCTCACCGTCGACGAGCTCAGCGCGCAGTACATGGTCCCTATCCGACGTGGCATCCTCAGCGTCTTCATGCTGCGCGACGGTGCGCAAACCTCTCTCGCTAAAACATACACCTGCTTAATGATCTTATGACAGGCACCTTGATCTCAATGGATGCTAGACCGACTCGCGAAGTGCTCGCTCCGATCTATGCTCGACTGGAAGACGAGCAGAGTTTGCTGCGTCGTTCAGGCGATGTGAGCATGTTGGCGGAAGCCATCCTGGATACTGGTAAGTGATCCTCGCAGCGGAAGGAACTGCAGCTTATCCTCTCCACAGCCGCCGACTTGGCCATCGAAGTGAGTAATTCTGCCCGTATCCCATGAACGCCCGGTATTGATGACTACGTTCCTATAGATCACACAAACGTTCGAAGCAGAGATCCTTAAAGTCGAGGCATCCGTCCTTGTCGATCCGCAGGTAAGTCTGGCAATCTGCTTTTGGAAATATTCTGATGACCGGATGTTCAACAGGTCGAGATCGTGCGACATCTGCACGTCATCTCGTCGCAGCTGATCCGCCTTCGTCGATCCTTGACTCCACTGTTACACGTCTGCTACATCGTGCGCGATCAAGATGTTCAACGCGCAGCTGCCGCTAGTGTCATTGCCCCAGTCATGTCACGGGATCATCAGCATGGCGCTATCCACGCACCGCCAGAATTGGGCATTCATTCACAACAACACTACTTAGCTCCGGCACCAATGACGGCCATACCCTCGGCCCCTGGCACACCCAGAAGAGCGTCGCCCGATAACGATAGTACCAGTCTGAGATCGTTCATGCTTGGCGGTCAAAGTCAACTGGGCGCATCGGGTCAGCCGAACCCGGCCATGCTGGGCGTCGGTTTCTTCTCACCCATGACAAAAGTGTATATCGGAGACGTGATTGATCATCTTGAGATCATCGTCGGGAGCATGGAACAGTTCGTGGCGACTTGCGACCACCTTACAGATTACGTCTTCGTGAGTGACGCGTTTCCCCTGAAAAGCGATGTAGGGCTGATCTGGTCTTGTGGCTTGTGAATCCTGACCTGCGCAGAACGTACTGAGTTTCCAGACGAATGCGTCTATGGAAAGGCTCAGCATCGTCACTGTCGTCTTCCTCCGTGAGTAGTACTATTTAGAGCGAGTCCGTCGAGGAAAATGCTGATTGCTTTGTTTTGACTTTGCAGCCCTTACGTTCATTGTGAGTGCACCACCCAGACAGACCCACTTCATCCAATACAGGAGCTAGACCCAAGAAACACGCTCGCTGACCCTCGCTCATTTGCGCACAGGCATCATACTTCGGAATGAACTTCACGGGATTCGACGCGATCGAGGGGAGCGTCTCATACTTCTGGAAAGTGGCTATCCCGTGCACGACGGCCTTCTTCGTCATTTTCTCATTCAGTTATCTGCGCTCGTTCGCTGCTACGGTCGGCAGGAAAGCGATGAGGTGGAGAAGGACACGAGAGGTCGAGATGCGTGCGACGGGGAAGAAATCTGGGTCGCGTAGGAAAGCCCAGTAGACTGCAGTGCTGCAGGGTTGTAGTGCAGCTGGGCTGTTGTGGCCTGTAGCTGTAGACATACAAGACTACTATATAATTTGATCGTGTTTGTGCTTGTGTTCTTGTTCCTTCTAGACTATAGTGTAGCGACTCACTTGAATGCGAATGAATCTAGTATATTGTCGTTCATTCACTGGCGTCAGCGGACTCTTGGACCGATCCCACTCATTTGAGACCGCAGGAACTGTGCATTGTATCTGTCTCTGTATGATATGATATGTATGATGTGTATGTGTGTGAAATGTAGCGGCTCGCGACGAATCGCGAACGGCAATGGGCCATGAACCAGAGCAACGAATGAGGAGAAAACCAAAATATGTATGGAGAAAGCCATGGTAAGTCTAGTAGCACAGAACCATAGTAATAGAATACGAACGGAATGCAAGGGACGGAGAGATGATATGCACGAAGATCGAATGACCAATGGAAAGGGGAAGATGATTTTGAAGGCAGAGTCAAAGAGGCAATATGATATGTGTTTGCAGGAAACGACAACGACAAGGGAAATGACAAGGGAAATGAGAATGGGAATGACCAACCAAGAAACGGGAATGACCAAGAGTCCAAGAACCCGAAAAGCGGAAAGCGAATATGAAGATGTAACGAAGATATGCGCTGTGCGGTGCGCGGCGAGCAAAGATATACGAGTCCCGTCTCTGGCGCTCACCCGCTCACTCCCTCCTGTACTCGTGATGCGCCTGGCCCCACGCGCTCGCAGCGCCATTCAAGCTGCCTAGCGGTGCACTGCCCGCGAACTCGTACCCGTAGGCCGCAGCAGCGCCAGCAGCCGAGTGGTTGTTGCCCGTTCCGCCACTGGACAACCAGCTGAAGCTCGCCGGGGTGCGTATAGGCGAAGAGACAGGACTGAATTGTTGTGGTGAGGGACCCGAGGGGCCCGAGGGGCCCGAGGTCGAATTGGACGATCGGTTCGAGTTGGAGCCCGCGGAGCCACTCTGGAATGGCTGGAACGCGTTGGCGTTTGACGGGGTGGGTATGGGCACCCCGCCGCTGCCGCTGCTGTTACCGCCACCACCACCGCTTCCGTTACCTGCTGCGCCAGCGCCGGGCCCGTTGGGATCAAAGAATCGTCCTCTGGGCGAAGCGGCGAGTGGCAGAGACGAGTTGAACGGCTGAGCCGTAGGCGAAAGGCTTGTTCCTTGGCTGATGTTGGGAGGGCTCAGAGCCACATCGCGTCGCATATCCGGTATGGGTGCGCTGGCTGGAGGCTGCTGACCGCCTGATCCAGGCTGAGAGTAGGATTGGTGCAGTTGTAATCCGTACCCTGCTCCTGCACTGGCCGAGATGGGAATAGGGATCGAGTTGCTTCCTCCAGCACCAGCACCAGCACCGCCATTGGAAGGAGGGAGAAGATGCGGTGCAGCCGATGTTGGAGAAGTCATCGACATCCCCGCCAGAGCGACAGTGTGCGCAATCCCGCCGAACATCGAGGTGTTGAGCGCTGACGGATGACCGTTGCCGCGCTGGCCAAGCGAGTTCTTCGAGTAAGACAAGCGGATGCCGCCTTTGACAAGTCCGCCCTGTAACACCGCACACAATTGTCAGTTATACTTATATATGAACACGAGCGCTATATTATACGCACGAGGTTGTGGCCATAGAGATCCTTGATCGCCTGACTGGCAAAGCCTACTTCCTCAAACTCGACAAAGCACATGGGGCCATTGATCTTCTGCCGGAACGACATTCGCTTGAAACCTTGACATCTAGCGAACAGGGCACGGAGTGATTCCTCAAGGAAGTTTGGCGGGTGTGTCGGAGGTGAGATGGCGGGAAGGTTGCCGACATAGAGGGTGTTGATCTGAACAACGTACAGTGGTCAGCGCCGTCTCTTTGTATACTAGGTCGTGCTCACAGGTGGATTCTGATCGGCTGGATTGGACCCGCCCAATAGACCTCGTCCCGTCTCCGACATATTATCGCTTCCCCCAGGAGGACTAGTCCCGTATCCTGCTTCTAAACCTTGACGCGTTCCGAATCCACCTCCATATCCTGAACCAGCCTGCGCAAACCCTCTCTGAGCTGAACCATCCAATCTTCGAGGCGGTTGGTACCCATCCATTATACCCATTCCCAAAGCTCCGTTCACACTCCAACCCTCGAGTTCGTCCGCCTCTTCCGCCAACGCGAGCAACGCTTTGGAATCGCTAGGTCGATGGGTCGGTGATTTCGCTGATAGTGCCGGAGAGGCAGAAAGGTTGGATTGGGCGGATGAGTAAGGGTTTTGTCCGTTGTTTGCTGCCGCAGGGTTGAACGTGGAAGAGGTAGAAGAGACATTGCATGGGTGAAAGTTGGCTAGAGTTGAATTGCCATTCCCGCCCTGTGTCGCATTCTGATTCTGATTCTGCTGAATTGACGTTGCACCGGATGGAACATTGTGACCAGATGGCGCGACTGGGACTGGAGGTGGGGGCATCGCTCGCGCGTCGTCGATGCTTTGTCTTTGTGTTTGTCGATCTTTCTCTACAGACCACGCATCCCATGCTTCGCGCCCATATCCAGGCTGCACTTGCTGAGAAGGGAGGCTGCTGTTTGCGCCGGTCTGATTCACCAAGCTCGCCAACCGGCCCGAGCGTAACAATAGCCCTACCAGCTCCTCGCCAGATGTCGTCCTTTTCGTATGTAAATTCTTTTTCGCCATCTCCGCCTTGAGGGTCGCGCCGGACAGCACATCGATTTTCCTCCCTTGCAAATGCTCCCGCGCAGCTAGTGCGTCTGCGCGAGTTCGGAAACGGGCAAACCCGATCGTTTGTCGTCGAGTCGGAAGGTTGGGTTGATTACCGAGCATGGGACCGGATGGTGCTGAGGGCGTGAGTGAGATGGCAGCGGAGGGGGTGGTAGAAGTGGAGGTCGACGCCGTCGCTGTTGCTGCCATGGTCATCGCCGCCATAGCATCTTCGAACCCAGGGGGCAACTCTTCACCGGCGGCTTGAGCTGCTTGTTGCGTCGCTGCAAGTTGAGTCAACTCTGCGAGAAGCGCAGCGGACGGTTCGCGTCGACTCGAGCCAGAGGGGAATTTGAGGGTGGCTGCTTCGAAGCCCGGAGAAAAGGTGAAGATGTTCTGGAATTCTCGTTCCTATAGCAATTTCAGTAAGCGAAATTATCGAAGTCACCGATCCGGACAGCCTACTCACCAGCATGTCATCTGGGAAGCCAACGACGAATATGGTGGTGATCACCTCATCATCCTCCCTTTCCCCTCTGTCATCATCTTTTTCGCGCCTATCCCTATCACGTCGCCTTTCCCGTCCCTCTCCATGCGACGATCCTGAACGAGGTGGCAAATTATGTGTGTATGGCGTTCGGTCCAGATGATTGGCTTGGTGGCCGTTGGGCAGAGCGCCACGGCCGTAGAGCTGCGGGCCTGGGTAACCAGCCAGCTGTCCCGGTGCAGGCGAGCCTCTCCAACCATTTGGCTGGGGTGGACCAACAGGCCAGAGCCCAGATATGGCGCCGGTAGGTGGACCGGGCATTTGATTCACTCCTAGCAGTCCTTGTGCGCCAGAATGTATCGGATCAGGCGCCATGGCGTGCTGTGGTGGAGGGACGTAAGGAGGTGGATGAGGTGGGGGAGACGAAGTCAATTGTGGGAAGAAGGCGGATGGGACTTGCTGTTGCTGCTGTTGCTGCTGTTGCTGCTGATATGGATGACCGTGCGGCAGCTGGTGTGCTGGTGGATAGTCGGAATAGCCCGTGGGAGAGAGCTTGTCGCCAGCAGGACCTCCATTCGCCATTCGGTGTACTCCTTCTCGGCCGGATGCAATGCTGATCCCCGATGCGGCAGACGGTGCTCGAGGCGGGGCAGAGTGCTGTACCTGATGGATGGATTGGTAGTGAGGATGAGACCCGGACGATGACGATGGCGTAGGGGATGATAGAGATGACGGGGGGTTCGTCATTCTAGGTGGGTTTGGAGGCGAGTAAAGGGTGGCGACGTTGAGGTTGGCACGGGATTGTGCGAAAAATCTATTTGCTTTGCGCCGAGGTAGGGAGGCTCCTCCGTTCACTTTCTGCTCCAATGTGCAAGACGTAAGGCGGTGGATGGGTCAATGACCGGAATGAACCTTTTACAGATCTCCTTGATGACCCTCTTTCATGAACCTTTAATCCACTATCCTCGCTTCACTCGCGGGCCAACTCTTCTCTCCGTCCTCTCGCCGAATGGTGTATTATAGCCGCGTGTGATTCAATTGACTGCGCGGATGTTTGTCAGCTGAGTGGGCGTGAGTTTCCAGATGGATGTGTCGAGGTGATAAGTGTGTCGAGGTGGTGCGAGAGCAGCACGTAGGGAAAAGGGTGATTTGTTGTTGTTTTTGTTGACGCTATTGCAAGGTACTGTGCTGACTCGACATGCACTGTTGGTTCTGGCCGATGGATGGGATGTATGCTGTGTGGATGCTATGCGTACAAGGTGAATGGGACTAGTGTAGGTTGAATGGGAGGTTTATGCCGAGTCAGTGAACGAGATGAACGAGTGAATGAGTGAGTTGAATGGTGTTATTTGTTATTGTTGATAAAGCAGCGTGGGGGGGAGTGGCAGCAGTGAGTGAGTGAGTCAGAGTAGTGAAATCGAGGGTAGAGCAAGAGCAGAGAGTGAAATCGAGGGTCCCTGCTTTCCACAACATGAGCAACAAAGGGTAATCCACCATCGTACAATTACCTAAAACAGTAGAAAGGAATAGGAAACGACGCGTGGTACTTTGTTATGGCCTCTATCACTGCTGTCGGCGTCATCGGTAAATTAAGCAGTGTGGCACCGGCTGATAAGCAGGGAGAGCGAGCGGGGCACCGTGGTGTGATGAGCACATGCATAATGTCGATCAACATTGACCTGGGTGGTGAGGTGAGTATGGACATGGTGTGTTGGTGAGGAGGCGAGATCAAGGACAGCGAGGTGAGTCAGATATGTAGAGGCAGGAGAGTGAGAGATTGCAGGATGGAAAAGCTCGTTGCATGCATAGACCTGTCGACCGTGAGCAAGTGTGAGCAGCCATTCCACCCTGTATAGGCGTGTGCAAATGACACCGTGTACGTTGGAGTCCTGCTCACCTCGGGTCCGTCGGTGAGAGAGGCATCCCTGAACTGACCTCGCGGATTGCAATCTACCAGGTCTGAAATAGGCTCATATTGGAAGTGGATAGGAGAGAAAAGACCCAGTGACAGACACCGGAGAGTATGCGTCATAAGGATCATGATGGAACGAGGTTAAATGTGACCACACCCCAAGTTACGTCAACAGATAGTTTCTGATGATGTTGCGATAATCATTCTAGTGTGACAGTTTGGATTCTAATAGATTAGGATAATTGTCTGTTTTTGTTGTAATCCGATTACGATTCGTGTTCCTAATCTCCAGGTCGGCCATGCGGGTGCCGACCATCCTTCCATTCCCGAGAAAAGTTGGGATCCACGCGTGTTCGACTCGACTGATCGACTCGACGTTATCGTTCACTAAACAACTATATCAAGATACACCTGTACAATCCTTATCGCTGGAATTCTCACTTTGTTTCTACATTTCACCAAAGCATCGGCAAGATGACCATCGACGCAAAAGCCAACGGCTCGCAGACGCACTTGGCACCTCTGACAGCATCCTCGCTCTACTATACTCCTCTACCGCCATCCCACGTTGTCCCAGCAGGCAAAGAATCGCATGGGAGATACATGCTCACCATCCCTTGGAACAGGGTGTCGGGATGGGGTCAGCCCCGTATCGGAGCAAGGCAGGATCTCACTTTTGATCCCCTCAGTGGTGTCCTCCAATACGCCGTCACATGTTTCGAGGGCATGAAGGTGGGTCATTCATATCATACAGTTCTATCTCGAATGCATGCTGATGTTTCTTGTTGGGCGTAGTGCTACAAGACGGACGAAGGAGATCTGAGATTGTTCAGACCAACCAAGAACTTTGATCGTCTCAAGAGATCAGCAGCGAGACTCGGTCTGCCAGTGAGTCTTCTGCTTCCCATCACTCAACATGAGTGTACCGTTAACTTATAATCATATTAGTGCGAATGGGACAACGAGGAGCTGCTGGACCTCTTCGCAAAGCTCATGGCCTTGGGTGAGCACCTTTCCCATCACATTCATACATCGCTAACGATGTCTACGTCTGTTAGAGGCACCTCTCGTTCCCACTGGAGACGGAAACAACTTGTACATCCGCCCAACACTCCTCGAAACCTCGGAAGGCTTTGGCATCAAAGAAGACGCGTTCGCCGCCGAAGCGCTCTTGTACGTCGTCACCACCCTCAACTTGGGCAAGGGGCTGTACCCTAGCGCAGAAGGAAACGGCATCAAGTTGAATGCGTGCAAGGAGTTCATCAGGGCTTGGCCGGGGGGCACAGGTAGCTACAAGCTGGGCGCGAACTATGGTTAGTCGTCGAATAACAATCTCTGTACCTCTTCCACAATATCGCCGCTCTCCACTTCTTGTGTTGCAACCGAGACTTGTCGCTGACACCTCGCCGCACAGGCACCGTCAACATCTCAAAGAAGCTTGGATACGCTATGAGCTTGTGGCTGCATGGCAAGGAAGACTTCATCTCCGAGGCAGGCGCCATGAACGTCTTCATCATCAAAGAGGCCGCGGACGGATGTGAGTGGTATATTCATCATCGACACTTGACATGCTGACCAAGGACGTAGTCCTCGAGTTCACCACCATGTCCTTGACCAACGGTATCGTCCTTCCCGGTGTGACCCGCATGTCCATCATCGATCTTCTTAATGATCATGCGGCTGGGAAGCAAGAGTTCCCGCTCGAGGGCATGCCGAAGAACATCCGTGTGGTTGAGAGGGACCTCTCCATGCCAGAGATCATCGCGGGACTGGAGGATGGCTCGCTGAAGGGGTACGTCGCGTCCACTTCCTGCCTCCTGCTTGCTGGCAAGACATCACTCTCCACTTCGCTCCATAGCCATGTCAATGTCCCTCATACGTAGATACACATGCTGACCATGTTCAATAGCATGTTCGGCTGCGGCACAGGCGTAGTGGTCGTGGCAGTCGGCGAGATCCAATACGAGGGCAAGACATACCACATACCCGCCAACCCCCTTATTCGTCTTCTGCGAGACACGGTCACGGGCATACAGCGCGGTAAGGTTGATGAAGGCAGAGGATGGAGTTTCAAGGTGCCCGAGTGGAATCCGGAGGGTAAAGAGGGATTGGGGGATGACGAGGTCACGGCTGCGTGATCGGGTCCGTGATTGCGTGATACGATTGGACTGAGTAGATAATAGAGCAGCGATTCCGCCCGATAGCATGGATTGCAATACATTGCGGAGCTTGGCGCTGCGCGGTTGCCGCGACATTCGGAGTTGCGGAGTCACTCAGCTAGTCTTAATGCGATTGCCATGATAATCTGGAATAGCGGCTTGCGAAAGCAGGCATGTTCGACGAGCGCAACAGCAAAGGTGTTTCGATGCCGCTCGCAAATCAAAGGAGTGGTGGCGGGGTCGAAAGAAGGCCAATGATGATGATTGATGTGACCTGTTTTCAGGTTCTACTGGTCGTCAGACGAAGGTATATATGCTGTGGCTTCTCCTCAAGTGACAACGAATGATCTTATCATCAGATACCTACCCTCATACCCATTTCATCTCATCAACCCCGTAGCGATACTGTATTAAGATGCCTTCAATGTTCCGTACCAAATGGGGCAGGAGGGAAAGCCTCTTGGCGCAGAGTGGCGAGTCGGATCGTGGGGGAAGTAGCAATATCAATACGAGTGCCGCCTTGCCGTCTCCCACAAATATCACCTCTATCGGCACCCCCAAATACGGGGAAAGCAGAGAGAGGCGTGGCGATCTGCCGTCCCCCGTGAGTTTCCACGGGAAGACCATTTCACGACCCAGACTGGAGTCAACGAGCAATATCAACGCCAGCGTGCCCCCTGACTCGACCGCCCGTATTTCGTCTTTCACCGAGCGGATCGGGAAGCCCGTCTTGCAGTCAAGCAGCAATATCACCGTTGTGCCGTCTCCCTCACCGATGACCCCGACGCAAGAGTGGATCAACGCCACCGGCGCTTCTCGCGCAGAGTATCAAGTGGAGTCCGCCGTCGCGCCTCAGTCTCAATCCCACTCGCGGCCATGGCCACAGACTCCCACGCAGGACTTTTACCCTTCCCACATTGATCAAAGCCAGAACCCGCTGTATCCTTGCCCTGATCCTGATCAGAATATCCAGACTGGTCAATACTCTCGTTCCGACCAGTATTCTCTGACCTGTTCTCAGAGTTCCTCTGATCCTCGAAACGAATACTACCCGCAACGACAGAACGATGCTTACGCACCATCTCAGTACTTCGCCGACTACCCTGCAGCGGTTGAACAGGCAAGCGCTTATGATGCTATCAGCGACCAAGTCAGGCTACTCGCGCACAGCGATACTGACTGCTCCGATTTCCCAGGGGCTGGCCGGGGTGGGGTCAGAGGTCATCTCACTCGACCGAGCAATGATACTTCCATCAGCGACAACTCTCGTGACCTGCACTTCGTCCTAGTGAGTGCCTCATTGCACTTAATCAGAACAGAGAATCGTTCTCCTTGCACACCGTGTCTGTCTAGAGCGAGACAGCATTCAGGAGTCTGTACTGATGTACAATCTGCACAGGGTGCCAGTACCACAGGTCGCAACTCTGTCAACACGTCTGGAGGGGATTCACAAGGTCTGCTGTCCAGAAACGCCTCGTCTGCGACAAACAGGAGTCGAAGAGCACGAATCCCAATCGCTTACAGAAGTCCCTGATGGCGCTCACCTGCATCACGTTGACAGGTGAGGCAAAACGGTCAGGATAGACATAGACATATCATTCGAGGCGCAGTGACATTCTATGGCTTGTGATGGAAGGGGGTTTGACATCTTCGTACGTGAGAGTAATGGGCCACTACAGAATCAGGTCAGCTGGTAGCTCGAGACGATGTTATGCTGCGTTCGTAGATACGCTCGAAGTACTTGATTGCTGTATGGCGTTCATGCATATCGAGCAATTATTCCATCCTTTCCCACATCGGACGCTGCCCTAGACCTGTGGGCTTGCCTGAGTCTGATCGTACAGGGATGATGACGCTGGCACTCCTCGCTTCCGACGTCAGACCTACAGTAGCCAGCAGTGATCGAAGGCTTGCTTTCAACGAAGATGGATCGCTCTGCTACTGTATGAGATCTATGATCGAGCCCTGTCGAAGTACAATATTACAAGATATCACAAGCCCTTCTATTCACGGTGCCCAGAGAGCCGAATTATTGGGCACTGCACCGTCACACCCCGCGAATGCGCTCACTACAGTACGTCAAAGGAGCGACCGCTCCAATTCATCGTCATAGCTCCTCAGTACATGACTTCGACTTACTTCCGTTCGCGGATTTTTACGCGTTCGAGAAGTCCGCCGCAGCGAGAAGGCCGTGCAGGTATCCGAGCAAGCCAGTCCTTGGGAGGGTGGGTGGCGTGACGGTATTTCAGATGACTGTATCCCCCCGTCTTCCACTTTGTATGATCACTCACAATCACTTACATCTTTCACATATACAACATCCCGAATCTGTGCATTGCACATCATGTCGCCCAACTCCGACAAATCCGAAAGAAAGCCTGTCGGCAAGAGAACGATCAGCTACCCCATAGCTCAGGGGGACTCGGCTGATCGGCAGATGTTCTTGTCTCCTCCTACCAATTCTGCTGGCGGTGCCGGCTCTTCAGCTGCCCAGTCGACGGGTGCAAGCTCTTCCGCTGCCGCCCCTTCGGCCGCCACCTCTTCGGCCACCGCGGGAGGTGGAATCCCAGCTTCCGACACTGCTGGTAGCGGTATCAGCGCTGGCTCGCGGGATGTCCCGATCGGCGTGAGTGTTTATTCTCTCGCTCTCTCACTCGTACCGTACTCCACTGAGCTGTTGTGGGGCATCTTGTAGCTCGGTTCTCCGAGGGAGGGATAGGACGAGAAAGCGCCACTCTTTATGTTGAGTGGTCCAGTCATGCGCTCGCAGAATAGGCAGAATGGATTTGCGATGCATTTCTCGGTCCACGATTCCGTCTGCATTATGTCGAGCTTGCGTTGCTAAAGCCGTCACCACTGTTTAGACTGCTATACGATGTTGGATTTGCTCGTCACTCGCTCGCTGCGGAGATAGACTGCTCGTCGGCCATTCTGCCCAATGACCAGAGATCTGCAGAAGCCAGGTGGATGCGATGTGATCACGTGATGCTTGCATCGAGTAATGTCTCACATTGCTTGCCCGTCTTCTGTTATTGAAATTGCATCTGCACTCCCACTCTTGTCCCATTGTCTCTCTTCTATCCATCAAGCGTATCAGCTTCTGGAGGAGGGCTAGGATCGATGCGTCAATCTCTGAGAGGGTTGTACCGAAGCCCGATCACTCGACGTCATTGGAAATGGGCTATTGCGGCCGCCCTGTTCTTAGCAGTATCTCTTCTAGCTGTTGAGCAATCGGTGAGTCCATGGAGAGTCATGCATCGGCTGATCATGGTAGGAACTTTTTTCAAGTCAGCCGAAATGGGTCAACTGGGTCTCAAGTAGCAAAGAGAGCGCATACAGCTCGCCATGGACAGATATAGATGAGGTCGCGCAGGTGGACGTTGCTGTCAAGGGGAGAATCGTCATAACGGGTGGTGGTGGCAATATCGGTATGTCTACCAACGAGTGACGATAATTGATATAGTCAGGGAAATTACTCGTGCGGCGACTTCTAGCCTCCAACACGCCCGTCACTGTCCTCGACCTCATCTTCCACACTGACGAAATCAACACCATACATCGCGATATACCTCAAGCAGATCGACTGTTGGACGTCGTGTATGGGGATATCAGGGAAGAGACTGTGCTGGAAACGGTGCTACGCACCGATGTCGTCGGCGTCATCAACCTCGCGGCGGTATCACGGGTCGCTTGGTGCTTGGAGAATGAGCCAGATTGTGCCGATGTCAATGTCAGAGGGACGGATCTGGTGTTACAAGCAATGAAACGAAGGACACCGGAGGCATGGTTCATCCAGGCGTCGTCAAGAGAGGTGTATGGGATCGTCGAGTCATTCCCAGTCGAGGAGGACACGCCGAACAAGCCAGCAAATGCTTACGGCGCTACAAAGAGCGACGCAGAGGCGGTCATCTATCGACATGCAGAGCAATCCGACATCCGCGCGATATTGTTACGTCTATCCAACGTGTACGGTGGTCTAGCCGATCACAGAGAGAGACTGATACCCGCAATTATGAGCAACGCTTTGTCGCATCGGACTATACAAATTGTCGGGGGCAACCAAAATGTGAGTTGTAGATACCTGCATCCACTGATAAACAGCTTGACATGATCCACATAGACGATGTCGTCGACGCTTTCTCCCTCGCTATCAATCGTCTTGGTGCTGGAATCGATGGACAACCCGCTGGTGTGGAAGTGTTCAATATCGCTGCTGGAGAGTCGACTCCGGCAATGACACTCATTCGAAAAGTCCTTGCCTTGACCAACTCGTCCTCGCCGTTGCAAATGATCCCCGGCGACGCCCGTTTCCCAGATTTCTACGTCGGCAGCACAACCAAGGCTGCGAACATATTAGGTTTCAAGGCTCGGGTCAGTCAAGATGAGGGATTGGTCAGACTCACAAACGCTTTCCTCGAATTCACACTCTCATATCTCGATGACAAGTACTCGACCAAATGTAGACCGAAAGTGTACGGAAATGAGGATCTTCTTCGAATCGACGGATGTACGGGCACAGTCGGGGTCGACGGGCCGGAAGGGATACAGTATCTTTATTTCAATTCGGAAACATCAAGCTGGGAATGGAGGGATGAGGACGAACCTCAAACATGGAAGTTTGAAGTCAAGCGACATGAGAGTCGTGCCAGGGTACGCTTTGAAAGCCAGGTGGCTGCTGCTGGATCTTATTTCGAAGCAAGGGAAGAGGGTCATCTGCTGGGAGCAACTTCGGACTTCTTAGCTCAAGTTGACAGTCAAACCGGATACATCCAGCTCTTCTTTGAGACCTCTGGCAATCCACTGATACCACCTCACATCTCGTCGTCGTCTACTCGTTATCGCCTCACACCCCACTGCTGTACGGGAAAACCGGCGCCATACCCATTCTTCAAGGAAGACCCTCTCGCATCAGCCATCAGTGATCAGCGGACAGAGACGGTGCGGTACTTCAACGCCTCTCATCAAGCTACAATGTGCCAGAGGTTGGAGAAGTCGGCCTCTGTAGTCCGCGGGAAGTTGTCTCATATCAACTCGCTCGATCGTCCACTCGAGCTCTCGGAAGTATCTCTCCCTTCTGGTCAAGCGCCCGATTGGAAATTGCGCCACCTCGACACGTGCAGCAATCTCTGTGATCATCCTACGATATGCGTTGACACTGGCGACTGCGCTTGTGCGTTGAGTGCATGCTCGTCTCGGATACGCTTCCCATTCACCGCATTCGCAAATGTGCAAGGACTCTCTTACCCTCCAGCTACTGTCCACTGGGACGACCTCGCCATGTACGACCCTGACATCCTGGTCAAACAGGCTGCTCAATCATCATGGCTCAACGTTCTTCGACAACCTGCTCGAAGATACCTACAGGTCAACCCGTCTTTCTTGAACATCAACCTCACTGGACTGCCAGAGGACGTTCAAGCCGATCGAGACGATAATCCCGATCACTTCAATAGGGTGCAGAGTACACCTCATGGATGCTTCTCTGCCGATGCCGTGATGGAAAGGGGGGTGCAAAAGCTTAGTCAAGAGTTTCAATCCGACAGTCTGGTCTTCATGCCATACTACGCAGGCACACAGATGGTGAGTACTCGATCGTGTCATCCCGCTGACAAACAGATGCCGCCCGTGGAACCATGGATTCGACACGCTTTGTCTAACAATCTACCCTCAAACTTCGATTCTGCTCAACTCGTCGTGCCCTTCACCTTCGACTGGGGTGTCTGTAATACGGTACTGCGAAATTTGTTTAAAGTGCGGGATTGGAGTAGCGTAGCACCCGAGATGGAGCGGATCATAAGCTGGCAGCCGATGGGGGATCTCAACAGTCCTTGTGAGTCAGATATCTAAGATCGCAGCTGACAAGTAGGCTATCGTATCGACCAAGATGTGGTCATACCGGCGCGGACTTGTCTGCAAGATCAACTTCGGGAGACTTTTGGTGATCTTCAGAACGTTCGTCCATGTCGACAACGGTCAATCCTGGTTGCCTTCAAGGGGTCTTTAGCTGGCGCAGGGACATCACTTCGTCAAAAGATCACTTGCGATCGACCTTACACCCACTTCGAGCCGAAGCTAATCGGTGGGAATACGTTGCATCGATATTGGAACGAGATGAAGCCGGGTGCGGACTACTTGCAAACGATCGGAGATACCGTCTTTTGTCCTGTTCCCAGGGGTACTACTGGTAGGTGATCGCAAGGAACACCAGCAGCTGACGTGTAGGCTGGGCAACACGGACAATCGATGTGATCTACGCGTGAGTCAAACCCATTACGAGTTGCGCTGATCTCGTCGCAGCGGCTGCATACCCGTTCTCTTTGGCGATCAAACGCAACATCCGTTCTGGGACATGCTCGATTGGAATAAGTTCTCGGTCACAATAGCCGACGATGAGATAGATCATCTGGAAGAGATCTTGCTCGGATACACATGGGGCGACGTCCAGAGAATGCAGACGAACCTCATGTTGATTCGCGATGCGTTCTTATACCCTGCAGAGGACGATATCGAGGCCAATCTTCGGGACAGAGGGCCATTCTTCTTTGCCATGCACGGGACGGCGCTTCTCAAGCAGACAAAGTATCCTTCATAGTAGAGATTTCGGGATATTGGACATTAGTTGTATATCTTATAGAGCCATGAATGTTGACCATCATCCGAGACAGTGGTCACAAGTCGCTGATCTGGCTGATACAAGCGGCCAACTGCGGCATTGCGCATATACCACATCTTGGTGAGCTCGAGAGATATATGATACATGGCCACGACTAGAGGAATGATGACGATACCAAGCTATTTTCCACTCACCCCCTGGATACTCCATCTCGCGTTCACTCTTTGGGATAGTCGATGCGGACGTCTGACGGCGACTCGGGCCTGACGAGCTGATCTGCAACAGCTGTACGGTCCGCACTACGACCTTTGTCGAAAACGAGAGAGATCTCGTCAATGGTGAGTCCCTTGATCTCGGGAAAGACAAAGTATATGACGACGAGCGCTGCTGAGAGGGTGGCAATGTAGACGAAATAGTATTTCCACGTGATGGCAGCGAGGGCGATGGGGTTGACGTAGGTGTTGAATGCCAAAGCGAGATTCTGGACGCAGACGAAGACGGCCAGACCCTTTGTCCGCATGTCGTAAGGCAGGATCTCGGTGGTGTACGAGTAGCACTGAATCGTCCATGCAATATCGTAGAAGCCGAAGAAGATGAACAGGAATGGGATCACAGCGATGCCCGTAGACTGGTTCTTCGTCCTGGCGAACGTCGCGGACAGAGCCGTGATGACGATGTAGGCACCAAGCATCCCGGCCGTGGAAGTCAGCCATAGTCGCCGACGACCGATCCGCTCGACAAATTGAGCCACAGTCGAAGCCACCACCACTACGCAGCTTAGCACATTCCGACATGAGGTAACAAGTTGACTTACAGTTCCAGAACGCAAGACACCCATTGATAGCGCTGATCTCTACGGCCTTTGTGACGCCAACAAGCTTCAGAATGGGAGACAGATAGCTGACAGGGTCAGCGATGTCCACGCGATTGATGGACTCACTAGCTGACGATACCGTTTCCTACCCAATTGGTGCCGAAGGAGATGAAGACAACCACGAATAATCGACGTCGATTGGCCGGCGTGCGGAAAAAGTCGAGATACGAGGTCTGCTGAGTCAATTGTTCTGCCGCTAGTGCAGCCTTGATCTCCTGGACTTCGTATCTGACCAGCTCGTCATCATCTTGCCCGTTGGCGTGGTACTTGGCAAGAACATGAATAGCTTCCGCCTCTTTTCCCTTCTTCATCAAGAATCGAGGGCTTTCGGGTATGTCGAACAGCATGATCATAACAACGATAGGGCCCGCGACCTGGAACAGCGTTGGAAACCGCCACGACCAGCTGCTCGGGATGTACAGACCCCCGAAACATATCCACGCTGCGCAGACACCTCCAACGTAGGCGAAAGCGTAATATGTCGCTCCAAGATTTGCCCGTAGTCGAGGATGAGCGATCTCATGCAGGAGCGCAGGAGCGCAGACTTTCGTGATACCCCCTCCGGCGCCTATGATCCATCGAGCCCCGATAACAGCTGTGGCGAATATATTAGCATCACTCATATCAAATGACAACGAACTCACTGCTGAAATTCTTGGCACAAGTGTTCACGATTGTCCCAACGACCTACAATACAAGTGACTATCAGCAGTGGACCTCACCGCGGAGAATATTTTCAATCACAATGAGTGATGCACCGGCCCTGATACCCCATTTGCGACCATATCGGCCCGAAATCCAGTCCCCCAGGTACGCTGTGGCAACGGCAGGGAAGAAGATACTTGCTGTGCAAAGACCAAGCCTTGCTCCAGCGGGTTTATTGAAGTACTTGACCCATTGGGGCTGAGCCTGTTCATATTTCGTGAGCGTCATTCAATAGCGAATGAGGCAGGACCACAAACCTGGAGTCCAGTCAACAAATTTTGGTCATCTACAAGTGGCGAATTCAGCACGATTCTCGTCGTCTCACGCAAAACACTCACACCCGATATAGTAGACGCAGAGTGAGATGGCCAGGCAGTGCCCTACGTTTCTGAGGAGTCCAGGATCTTTCCACCAGGAAGGGTTGGTGTTATTCTGCGAAATTGTGAGCCGGCACGATCATGGTATGTTGCGAACAAGACGGACCTACCGAAAGATGCGAGAACGAGGTCAGTTGGACCATGATGAAGCAGTCTCAATATGGCACCGAGTGGGAAGGAGCAGAGTCGGTGGTAGTGATATTGAAAGCGGCAAGACGATTCGCACCTTTATACCCAGCATCATCGAGGAGAAAGTCGGGGAACCGGGATCGCCCCGAGGGGGCCCTACTCTCTCCCCTTGCTGCGGCCTCAGCAGAACAAAGGAAAGCGGCGGTAACGCCGCTTGTCGGATATCCCGAGCTTCCGAGAGTTTTCCGGTATTTCGGCTCCGCACCCCGGTTCGTCACGTTACGGCGTGACGATTTGGTCGATAGACTATCACACAAGTGCATAGCCCGCATCTGTACCTCCTCAACATACCCAAGATGCCTGTCCCAAAGCCTGGGTCGCTGAGTGAGCAGTCTCCTAGAAATCCAGCTCACGGATACTGATCAAGACTAGTCCTGGTCACCGGTGCGAGTGGTTACATCGCCAGCTGGATAAGTCTGTATCTCTTGAAGCAGGGCTATGCGATTCGCGGTACGACTCGTAATGCGGCCAAGGGCAAATGGATGAAGGAGATGTACAGTGCACGCGGTTTGGATGAGTTCGACTTTGTGATCGTATCTGATCTCGAAAACGTAAGTATAGCGATGGCGTTACCGCTGATAAAGTCCAGGACAATGCTTTCGATGAAGCGGCAGTAGGTGTCGAGTAAGTTGACGGACTCGTCCACGACGAATTTTCCTGATAGTATGTTGGCAGCGCTATCATACATACCGCTTCGCCTTTCCACTGGAACGTATCGGTCCCCGACGACTTCATCAAGCCCGCAATTGCGGGAACAGTGTCTGTCTTGCATGCAGCAAGCAAACAGCCTACCGTTCGGCGCATCATCATCACTAGCTCTTATGCTTCGTGAGTCAACCCTCGACTCACTAGAACGCTGACTGGTGTTAGCATACTGGAGCAACGGGAACCTGGGACGGCAACATTCACCGAGACAGATTGGAACGACGAATCGCAGAGAGAGGTAGAGGAAAAGGGCGTTGACGCTTGGCGGATGCACTGGTATCGCGCGAGCAAGACTTTGGCCGAACGGGCAGCTTGGGAATTCATGGACCAACACAAGCCTTCGTGAGCTGGTCTCATAAGTAGGCAGGCCAGATCTGATTTACCGTAGTTTTGATCTGGCCACCGTCTGTCCGCCATACGTGCTTGGCCCTATCATTCACGAAGCAGCAACTCCAGAATCGCTCAATACCTGTGGGTTTCGTGTACGTCCATGCAAGCTGACAAATAGCCGTCGCGAATTGGTATGCGTTCTTGACTGGTCAAAAGTCCAATGAGGACGCTGTCGCGCCCGCAGGTATCCTTTGCGATGTGCGGGATGTCGCGCAATGTCATGTCAAGGCTCTACTTGCTCCAGAAGCGGCCGGTCAAAGGTTCGGGGTAGCGACGCGTAAGTCAGCGTGCAATGTACACGTCTGACTCGATGTATAGGAACCTTCACACTTCAAGTCCTATTGGATCATGTGCAAGTTGATGAAAAGCTGGCCACTGCCTTCCCCAAGATGGTGAAGGGACAGAAAGGGGCAGAAGTGCCCCCTCAGAACTGGTTTGACTGTACAAGTTCAAAGCGATTGCTGGCCTTAAGTACCACCGCAGAGAGCAGTACGGCGTAAGTTTGGCGGCGGCCCCAAGCAGTGCATGGCTGGCTGACTCGCGAAATTCTATGTACTTAGCATTGACATGACCAAGAGTCTACTAGAAAGGCAGCAGAAGTGGGAAAGCGGCAGCGTATAGACCTTGTAGATGTCTTAATATGCATAATAAGCGTTTTACCGGAAGGAAGAGAGATGTCAGTACAAATGAAGCATGAACTTGATTCCACCTTTGTACCTTTGTTGTTATCGTTCTTCACCTCACTATCGATGCAATACGACACAACTACCAATGCCGGGGATGATCTCGCTAGGGAGCTCAACGACGGTCCTCCCGCAAAGATACGGAGAACGTCCAATGCTCAGTCGCTATCCGGTGCCAAGGCTCGGCGCGCTGCCAGGGGTGAGTTCTGCTTCTTGCCGTTGCAAGCTGACATCTTGTAGCATGCGAGCACTGTCGGTCTAGCAAGCTCCGGTGCCAAGCACCGGATCCATCATCGACGGAGATGAAATGTACCAACTGCGCGAAGACGGGTCGAGATTGCTTCTACACAGATATTCCCCCGCCCCTAGTGAACGGCAAAGGAGACGATGGGGAAAGTCGATTATCCAGATTGGAAGGAAACGTCAACAAATTGCTGCAGGTGATGGAGAACCTGAGCAGTCAGAGGAGTCAGATGGGCTCAATGGTACCGCCTGTGCCCGCATCGACCAATTCACCCTTGGCTGCTCTGGCACACCTTGCTGGATTCAACTCATCGCCAGCAAGAAGGGATATGCAACCTTGGCTGTCCAATCCTTCCGATACATCCGTGGACAGTCTCATCAGTCTCGCTCAATCGTCTCATCAAAACATTCCCAATGGCTCGACGTCATCTACTTCGCACATCGCACAACTGCCCTATCCTCAGCCAGACATAGGAAGCCGTGTAGGCTTTGAGCTCGACGCACAGTCGGAATCGCCTGCTGGTAGATCAGGTCGTTCTGACCCAATACTGTACGAGAACAACCGGGCTCCTTCTCCCAGTGACGGCGAACGATATCCTACTGCCCAAGCACGGCCTATACCAAAAGTACCCACCTTCAGTCGTATGGCCGCATTCGCCGATCCTTCGGCGCACGAAGCGCCTTTCAGACCGCTTACCTATAATCCAGACACATATAAGAACTCGGAGTTCTCGCGACAGGGCTCTGAGGAAGTCCAAGATGGTAACGGAGTGAGCGAGAGAGGCGATATGGACGGAAGGAAGACTCCGAAGAGAGGTAGAGGAGATCCAATCGACAGAAATGTCTTTATGGAGCCGGAAGCACGGGCGTTGTTCAGATTGTGGGTGAGATCTGTCATCAAGAGCTTACACCCTCTCAGCTTTCAGAATGAGATACTCCTCTTTCTCCCTGTCCTGCAAGAGCCCGTGTCGTTCGATGCGATACGTCACCGATCATCTTTCCTTCTATCAACGATTCTTGCCATCGCCGCAAAATACTGCTGCAGCTCCGTCTTCCCTACTCGCCAGGTGCTCAGCGAATCATCGCGCAAAGCTATGGACAGTATGCTGCGACACGGCGTAAACCCTGTCTCGGAAGAAAGCCTGGTCCAGATTAGAGCATTAGCAATGTCCAGCTTCTTCCAGGCGTTGATATCGAAAGTGCACTGCTTAGGTATGTGTGTTATATACGTCTGAGAGCCCGCTGACATCGCGTAGAGGACGTCCAGGCCACGCTACTTCTCTGCGCTTGGGGACTGCACGATCGGGGAGCATCGCCTGATCCGTGGATGACCGCTGGTTTGGCATACCGGCTGGCGAGGCGGCTGGGTCTGCACCTGGCATCAGCGACGCTGAGGGCACCGATGGCTCACACCACTGCCAGGACTGTAGCGAGTCTACAGACGTATCTATGCTTATACGCTTTTGATAGACTGTAAGCGGGAGAACTTCCGGCGTGTTACTAATGCTGCTAGCCTTACTGTAGGCTTTGGTCGCCCTGAAACCGAAGGTTTCGACCATTCGACCATCGACACTGGTCCCTTGCTCAATTATCTTGACGCCAATCTGGACGGTAAATCAACTGCAATGGCTCTACATATCGCGCCTGAATCCGCTGCCTGCATCGTTGCCTACGTCGAGCTTGCGAACATCGCCAGAGAGTATAGCGGATTTGTCAACAAGACGCTCAAAGCAGAACCAAGTGCATGCTGGGGTGAAATGGAAAGGATGAGCGTTCTGCTAGATCACTTTTCAGGCAGATGGCTCCGTGCGAGTGAGTGACAAAACGCCAGACGTAGAGCTGACAGTCGTAGGATCGCCTCTGGCGGTGAAGTTAGGGCTGTCTGCTCGTCCTATCAGACTACTATACAATCACATCCGGCTTTGTCTCCACTCGGTTCCCCTCAAACCGGCCACTCACCCTGGCTCTGAGATATTCTTACAATCCACCGGTCTAGCAAGTAATACGACGTTCCTTCACAGGTGTCTCAAAAAGGTGAGCTGATTGGCATCAAGTACAATCTGACAATCAAGGCGCAAGACTCTGCCGAGATCATCGTACAGGCGTTCGCCGATGATGCGCGGGACGACAATGATGCGATACTATGTTTCTCTTACGACTACGCGTGTATGGTCTTGGTCCACTCCGCGGCGGTCTTGCTCCGACTCGCGACTATGCACATATCCGGCTTAGATTCTAGCTCCTCGCAATCGTCCATAGAACCGAGAGACAATAACCCAGACCGTGTCACCGCAATGCGATACTGTGGTATGGCCATCACAGCCTTAGTGGAATCGGATCGCTCAGCCAATCGATTCCCTTGCGATATGGCATGCAACCTCAGCTCGATCGCCAAAGAGTCGGGAATGGTGATATCTGATTGGATTAGCACAAGTGTGCTGCAAGCGCTGGAAGAAAGAGGATTTGGAGAGTGAGTATCACTCAATTGACTCTGCTGACGCCGCCCACAGACTCGAACCGTTCAATGTCGCACAGCAACCTGATCTCAGCGCTCTCACTGGCGTCAACGACTTCAGCGTCTTCGCTGATTTCGATTCGTTCTTGTATCCAGACTTTTTCGAGAATATGGCGTTTCTCAATAATGCGTAATGCATACAGTGCATGATGTATAAGTCGTTCACTTCATCGGGCTGGTCTGTTCCGCAGCGCAGCCTCTCCAGGGGTCATTCAGCATAAGCTGGCCCTTCTCACTTTTCCAGAACGAGCCTTGAGGACACTCGAACTTGGCAAATGCCTCATCGGTAATCTGGGTAGAGTATCCAGGTGCGGTTGGAGCGTGGAAATGGCCTGTGCTAAACTCGGCGGGGTGGGTGAAGTACTCGTGGCAATGATCGGTGTATTCTGCGATTGTCAGCTGGGCTTGATCGTTGTCGACGTACCAAGAATTGACTTTTTGCCCGAGATGGCCACAAAGTCAAAGTGCGAGATGTGATTGCACAACTCAGGCATACCTGTGCCGCCCGAGTGAGGAACGACTGGGACGCCGAATTTGGCCGCGAGAAGACAAACGGCCAGGATCTCATTGATACCGGACAAACGAAGAGCGTCAAGCTGCACGGCATCGATAGCCTCTGCTTGTAGGAGCTGCTTGAACATGACCCGGTTGTTTACATGCTCGCCAGTGGCAACCCCGATGCCGTGGGGTTTCAACGCGGCGCGGATCTTGGCGTGGCCGAGAATGTCATCTGTTTGTCAGCGATTTCCTTTACCCGATAGCATACCTGGTGAAGTCGGCTCTTCGATGAACCAGAGTTTGAGGTCGGCGAGCTTTGGCATGTATTCGATGGCGTACTAGGTCCCTTAGCCCAGATCATCTTATGTGAACTCACGTCAACATCCCAAAGCTGATTGACATCCGTCATGATGACGGCGTCTTCTCCGACGACTCTTCTCACCATACCCAGCCTCTTCCGGTCCGTCTCCAGCCCTTGGCCCACCTTGAGCTTGAAGTGACGGAAGCCTTGCTCCGTTGCCTTTTTCAATCCAGCTTCGACCTCGGCGTCGGAAAGGCCCAACCAGCCGACACTGGTACTATACCCTGGTACCGCCTGTGTAGGGTGAGCGAGAGCATCTCTACAGTAAGGCATGACATACCCGATTCTCGAATGCCATTTGCAGCCTCTCTTGCTTGGTCTTCTCCTGCTCCTTCAACATCGCAAGCGCTTGATCCGGAGTCAATTCGTCCGTGATGTACCTGAAATCGATGACGCTAACAAGCTGTTCCGGGGTGAATTCCGAGATCAAACGCCAGAGTGGTTTGCCTTCCACCTTTGCCCACAGATCCCATACCGCATTGAGAATGGCGTTGGAAGCAAGTTGCATTACACCTCGCTGCGATCTCAGCCTGGCTTGATGCATCTCAACCTACCTCGGGGGACATGAAGCGTGTTTGGCCACCCAGAAAGTTTCGGTGTGTCGCAGCAAAGTCTTTGGTCAGACTTGAGAGCTGTCGGCCCACATATCGAGGGGCAAGCGCTTTGATACCAGCGCAAAGCACTCTGCCCGTTTCAGCCAAGTCATACGTGGTTCAGCTCACTCGTTGCCTTGTCCATTGCTGAAAGACCATCCGATACCCTCCAGGTCGGTGTCGGTATGGTAGGTAATGTAGCCATGTGCGTTCTCACCCGCGGTACTGCAATAGTCAGCTCCGTGTTGGACGTGTGCGCTCACTTCATGGGATCACTACCGATCGCATCGAGCGAAGTGGGAAAGCGGAGGTCCCGGATAGTAAAGCCGGTGATCTTTGGGTCGACGGGCTGATGCGTGAACGGTCAGTTCGCTTCATCTCGCTTACAACATTCTGCTCACCATTATGTTGGAGGTGCCTGCGAGGTACTTGGATTGGGTGATGGATTGATCCAGCTGATGCTCGACTGATGTTCAAACAAACCAGTGGCCGACGAGGATCCAAGCTGTATACCGGCGTGAACTGTACCGGTCGGATAACCCGAGAGCCGTACGCCAGCGGCCCGAGAATCCGAGTACCGCCACCACCCGCTTTGCTCATATTAGTAGAAGGTCGACAGCATTGGCGCTTTGTCACTCCAGGGACTTCATGAGCATCAGTTGATGAGGTGGATGTCACTGCGACGAGTGTCTCACGACTTGTTGTTGAAATACACAACAAGTGACATATCGCTACAGTGTGGGTCGAATCCACTCGGCTATAAGCGGTAGATAAGTTGTGAGACTTCAACAACGGTACTATGTACTGTGGTTGCTGCAACATATGCATGCACGCGCGGATGCCAAGCATGATGTACGGTGGTTCTTCAACTCATTCTTCACCCGAAGCGTGACGGATCAAAATGCTGTGGATTAACGCTCGTTGGCAGACCCAGTATCATCTCACACATGAGCTTTCCAGACCCTATGTAGAACGGGCAAAGTCAGCAGATAACTCCTAGTAGTACGTCGGATTCACCAGGTCCTAGAGTGATACCCTGTCGCGACCATATCAATATTGACAAGCCACTTCCATCGATTAGTCACTCACCCACGGCCCGTGACCGCCAGCAACGAATACTCCCTCCGGATGACCTTCCAGATGTCCCAGTAATGGCGTCCCATCTTCCGAAGTTGGTCGGTAACACAGCTTCAATCACTCATAAGCATGCAAGCACTATGATCAGGGCAATTGGACTGACTTGACTGATTTCGAGTCGCGCTCCGTTATCGACGTCCAGCAAGCACGACGTGCGCCCCGCAGACCGCATTAGACGGTTGATCAGACGCTGATCAACTTGACCTTCTATTTCGGACGGAGCAAGCGGTAGATTGTTCTCTACATTCTCGGTAGAGGTCATTACACGAGTGGACGGAGTATTCTCGCCGGCCAGGTAGACCGAACCATCTGGCCTAACCTCACAGTCAGCACACGGCTGCAGCACCGAAGCCTTGAGATGGAGAAATTGAGGCCGCATTTGACTTACCTGACAACCAGCTCTATACTGGGTGTGCATCCGCTGTCCCGTTCGTCATCACCCAAAGACCCTTCCTCGTCGATGGCGTCAGTCACCTCGGCGTCTTCGTCCACACCAGCGAAGATACTTGTACATCGCCATCGGTCTGGCAGCGGTTGACTAGGATGGAGGACAATGCTATGACCCGGTAGGTTTGAGATACGAGGCTCCTTCAAGCCAAGCTGCTTAGCTAGGGGTGCGGTCCACGGGCCCGCAGCCAGAAGCAGCTTGTCATACTGCAATGAGCCTCGCATGCCATTCCTGCGATAAGTCAACGAGCGTGATGAGGCATCGAGCGATGTCGGTTCGCCGATCTGCAGATCCAGCCCGAGTTTCACAGATTGATGCAGTAAATTCTCGCAGAATTGCTTTGCGTTTCTACGCAGTATGATTCCGTGTCAGCACAACACAACGCATGTGTTTGTACTGTAATATATCCGGCGGACAGTCGACCAGCCTTGCAGCCTGTCAACATTGGATCACTCACAGTGAAGCAAGCCGTCTTCTATCACCAAGCTCGTATACACTCCCATTCCACGCGTCGTCCTTCTCGCTTTTCCTCGTAAGCTTCGGAAGTGTCCTCATATTTGACATCTTGGCACCCGCCGACACTTTCATTCCATACACTTTGACTTCTCGCCAGCCCCAATTCTCCTTCCCGTCATATATCCTCGACAGCTGTTCGTGACAGTCATACGAAAGCTTCGCGAGCGGCAAGACATGGCCAGGATGCCAGGAATCGAAGACCAGTCCGGCAGCTCTTCCTGACGCTCCGTGCGCTGGCGAGTGCCTCTCGATCAGAGTCACTTGAGCCGGCGACTCTGCGGAGAGTAGGTAGTACGCTGTAGATAGGCCGATGATGCCGCCGCCGAGTATCACGACGTGCGGTTTGCTGGATTCAGACATGATCCCACAGCCTGAGTGTTGCAATGGAGACGCGACACCAACAAACTCAACGTGACGTCACATTCACCTTGGATTCCAGATTTGTGGGAATCGTGCCTATCTGTTAGTTTTCATTGTGCAGATCACGGATCCTGCTGGTCTATCTCGTGTTGTAGAGCATTCGCCGATTTCCGTAAGACCTGCTTTGAGAGTTTGCGGTCGCTGCATGTTGCACAAGCAAAGACACGGATAGTCTCGATCTTAAGCGATGTCATCGATACTAGTCTTGGCGAAACCACGTAATGAGACTTCAATCGTCATCGACCATTTGCAATCTTCTCCTGAGACAAAATTGCTGGCACTGTGTCGACAATGTCAAGCCATAGATATGAACCGCATGCAATGATGGACATGCATCGAAGCCATCTGCAGTACTGTCCACCTCTTCAACACATCTGGAACGATGCATGGCTTTCGATTTACGCGGCCAGAGCGGAATTACTGGAAAGATGTACCTCAATCCAGACACGTCGCGCTCAAGAACTTCACTCCGCAGATGTTCACGATATGCATGGGCACTGGTGTGATGGCAGTGTTGATGCACACCAATCCTCATCAGTTTCCTGGTCTTCGTAAGTCTCGCTATACCTGCACTTATACTGATCAGTGTCTGGGTCATAGATGTGATCTCCACGATCGTGTTCATTCTCGATCTGATCCTCTTTACAACCATCGCGGTGACCTTTTTCTCGCGATGGATATACTACCGAGAGTCGACGGCGAAAATGTTCGAGACCGACGTCGAGCAGACCACATATCTTTCCACGACAGCGGTGGCCGCAGCGACACTCATCGAGCTAGTATCCCTAGTATGCGGAAGCACCTGGCACAATTGGCAGTACTTTTGCTTCGCGCTATGGTGGGGCACAGTGCTGCTCTCCCTGATCTCGTCGGTCACCACATATTGGTTGCTCATCCGGGATGAGCAGGTGGAGATTTCCAATCTGACGTCGACCTTGCTGTATCCTGTGACGGGTCTGGTGGCCACCGCGTCTGCTGGAAGCGTGCTCGTCGAGTATACGCCACTCAGCGTAAGATTGTCAATGCCCGTCGTGGTCGTATCATATCTGCTTCTCGGCGCTGGTGAGCTATAGCGTACAACCGAAGCAAGCTGGTGCAATCAACAGGCTTTATCTTTGCCCTCCTGACCCTCTCCGCCTTCTTCCTCCGACTTCTGCACAACCAAACGCCTTCGGCCAGTAAAGTTGGAGCACAACTCATTCCGATCGCCCCATTTGCCAACATAGCCTATTCGTTGGACTCGCTCGGCCATCTCGTTGGTCCCAAGCGACATATATTCGAGCTTTACGGTAAGGGATCAGTCGTCAATGAGATCTTTGGTAAGCTCAGGTCTAGGCTCGAATCCTTCCGCTACTGACATGCTTCCTAGGCGAAGCGTTTTATGCCGCAGGATTCGCGATGGGTTTGATGCTGTGGGGCTTTACAACGTGAGCATACGCTCGATACGTTACCTCCTGGGAAAGCTGACAAGCGAATACGACATACAGGTTCTGGCTTCTCATCTGTGTGGTCGCCTTTGTCCGAGACATCCCTCGGACCCGGTTCAACTTGAATATGTGGTCCGCAGCATACCCGATCGGGGTCTACGGTGTAGCGTGCGCAAACTTATCAACAGATCTCGATTCACCGGCACTGCGAGCCGTTTCGTCCATTGTGTTGGTAGTACTTGTCATTTACTGGCTGTATCTCGTCACTTTTACTCTTCCCGCCGTGATATCTGGCGAGCTATTCCTGGAGGAAGCGATGAGGAAGACCGAAGAAGCCGAAGAGGAGGGTGTTCATGAATGATGCAGCTCAAACGGGTAGCCCGAGGGTGGAGGCGACAACCCACCCAGTGATATGCAGCCTATTGTAATGTTTCTTATAATTACAGTGGCAATAACGGGGTCAGCCAGTATCGTGTGTCGCGCATCGTCAGGCCGTCTCCACTTCCGACTCGGCAGTGGGACGTGGGACGTCCCCGACATCGGACTAACTTCGCAACATCAGACAATACTCTGTCCACACCAGATACACGGAGCGCACAAAGTCGTAGGCAATCGGATTGTTCCGAAGTGTGGACCGTCCGGCCCGCCTGTGAAATTCAGTAATGTGCCACAATCTTCTCGATCATTTCCATTGTGCCCCTCGTGTCTCCATCGCGCCCCGATTCTCTCCAAGCTGTAACACATGACCATCGCGCATTTCGGCCTTCCCGATTGTCCCCGGTAGACTGAATAGTCTAATCCGCACACGTTCCCAATCGCTCACGGCATATTCGGGGGTGAATTGAGCCGAAATTATCAGAGTACGTCATCGGCTCATGAGGCGGAGGCGGCTAGCAGCGCACTCCGAAAGTAGGCATCTGCTCCGACAGCGGACCCAGCTCTCCGAGGTCCCTCTGATCCGCGCAGCACATTCCTTAGTTTATTGCCAATCACAACGCTTTTCACTTCAACTGAAGTGTTATGGTGAACTCCGACATCGGTTCTTCGGGTATGCAATAATCCTTGCAGGCACTCCCTGACTAAGACGGGGTATAAGAAACGGCTGCGAGCCCCGCTTCTTCTCGATGGCTCCCCACACGACCATCCACATTGACATCCTGAACGAGAGCTTACAGTCATGGAGGAAGACCTGAAAAATGCTCCCAGGGACGGGCAAATTGGCCTTACCCAAGCTCAGCTCGATGCCGACCTCGAATGCAACAATGAGATGCTGGCGCTGGGGCATGTTGTCATCGAAAGGCAGAAAAGCGAGAACTTCAAAACGGTCTGGCGACATCATTGGCGAGCGGCGATATGGAGTCTGATCATCTCGATGGCTTTGTGGATGGAGGGTTATGACACCAACGTCGTGAGTATTCACTCCTCTCTGCACAGTGCATAGACACTAATCCGTTATCCCTCCCAGATCAATTCCTTTTATGCTCTGCCAGTCTTCAAGGAAAGGTTTGGTGTCGAGACAAAAGGCAAATGGGCGGTGCCCGCATCGACTCAGACGGGCTTATCGAACACGACCACATGTGGCCAAGCTCTCGGTCTACTCGTTTCTGGTTTCTGCCAAGAGCGCTATGGCATGAAGAAGACTTATGTCGGCGGGATGGTCCTGCTTACCGGCACCATCTTCATCGCCGTATTTGCTCAGAATTTGCAAATGCTCTATGCTGCTGAGTTCCTCATGGGTGTTCCTTGGGGCATGTTCCAGACGTTGACCACCGCTTACGCTTCGGGTGAGTTTACTATCTACCATCTAACGCTATTGTGTGTTCTGTAGAAATTGCTGACATTCTCGCTACAGAGATCTGTCCTATCAACATGCGAGGCTACCTCGCCGCGTGGGCATCAATGGGCTGGGGAGGCGGAAAGTTCATCGCCACTGGTGTGCTTCGCGCGGCCCTTGGCTACACTAGCGACTGGGGATGGAGAATGCCTTACGCTGTCCAGTGGATCTGGCCACTCCCTCTTATCATTGCCGTGCTCTTAGCGCCAGAGAGTGAGTCGCTCTTGCGCGCTCGTGAGGGGTGTAGCTTACACGAGCTTCAGGTCCTTGGTGGTTGGTACGCAAAGGAAGAATTGGCGACGCACAGATCGTCGTCGAAAAGATCGCTATCCCAGGATACTACGCCGAAGGAGAGGTCGAGGGTTACGTCGAGTACATGCGTCACACGGATGCTTTGGATTGCGCCGATCGCGCAAAGGGCTCTTATATCGACATGTTTCGCGGCACCAACCTCCGCCGTACCGAGATCCAGATGGCAGTCTGGGTCATCCAGCAATGGAACGGCAACGCTATCACCAATTTGACCACCGAGTTCTTGGAAGCTGCCGGTATGAGCACAACCTTCTCGTTCGACTTCACAATCATCTCCAACTCGTTGTCCATCCTTGGTGTCATCATCTCCTGGTTCCTCCTACGGTGGTTCGGCCGCCGACCCATCTATGTTTGGGGTATCCTCTCGATCGTCGTCCTCAATCTGCTCATTGGGATCCTTGGTGTCATTCCACAAACCACGCATACAGCTTTGGGGCTAGGCGTGTTGATGACCCTTGTCAACTTTGCTTTCCACTTGCATCTAGGTGAGTCTCTTCAAAATGACGCAAGGCCACATTGCTGACCTGATATCAGGACCGGTCTGCTACACTATCGTCGGCGAGATTCCGGCTTCGCGTCTCCGCGCCATCTCCATCGCGTGGGGTCGGTTCAGCTATGTCTGCTCAGCCATCATCGTCAATTTCTTGAATCCGTACATGATCTCCACTACCGCATGGAACTGGGGAGCCAAGAGCGGTTTCTTCTGGGTCGGCGCAGGACTCGTTTGCTTCACATGGGCATTCTTCAGACTTCCTGAGACTCGCGGTTTCTCATTCGCTGAACTGGACATCTTGTTCGCCAACAAGGTCCCGGCCAGGAAGTTTACCCAAGTGGAGATCAAGGGTACGTCGCTTTTGGTTGATTCCGCTGCAAGTTCGCTGACCGACTCTCTGACAGACCAACGCGTTGACGAGGCGTTGGAACAAGCACCCCCGGCAGTATCTCATATGGAAGACAAGGGTACAGCTGGGCATTACGAAACGGTGTAAGCGGCTCCTAGTGTCCATAGGTGTCGATGCCAAAGGATGGCGGACGATGTACCTATCGACAGGCGACTACGGTAAACACGTTCGGAAGGGGCTTTGGCGGTTGGCTTTGTGATACTTTTCGGTTGAAATTGGGCCACGATCAATGTTCTCACGGTGTCAAGTGGGCCGAAGGTTTATCCATGTATCAATAATAGCTACAATGCAGGTTGTTTGAAGGGCAGTCGATCATCAAGATTTATTCTTGGCTCCTACCTCCTTCAACAACATTCGCCCAAGGAATGGCACGAGAACTCGGCAATGACGTATGACATCTAACATCATCCTCCATAGAGCTCATCGTAACTGGTGACCAATCAGTCTCTTCCCCCATTGACACATGCTGAGACCTGCTATACAATTCGGTCCGATGTTTGGCCTTACGATAGGATGCTCATGCGCCATGTCCGAGAGTCACTTGAACCAATACAGCTGGTCGAAGCCTCTTGGAAGGATCCGCCTTCTCGTTCTCGTCTGACGCCAAATCCGCTTGGCTTCCTTCGCATTACCGATGCCTGGCATTCGCTCTTGTCCACCTCCTCGAACACGGAGTTGCAGCCGGGCCGCGGAGGGGAGAGAGACAAGGTGATGTAGATGAGAGCAGAAACCCTAGTCCCTGTAATCCACGACTACAAATTGCCCCGTCAGCATTGTACGCAGGTCCATATCGAAGGCTTGAACGGCGTTACATGATCAGCATCAACCATTCTCCTTGTCGCCTTGGGCTTATATAGCTGTTGTCAAACGAGAATAGTCACGCCTGCGCACTTTGTAGACATCGCAAACCCGACCAAAATCCTTGATCAAGAGGTGTTAAATCCGTGCAGCAAACGGAGATATCGGGCATGAATCTGATCAGGACCTTCTTCGTCTGTGTGAGCAGTAATCTTGAGGCGCATTGACTGTAGAGATGAACATCCGTGAGCTCAGATGCCGTAAACACAGTGCGATGCTACCCTGTTTATATAGGGGCAGATTATGCTTGCGGTAGATAGATACCTCCAGCTAAAGCCGAACGTGAAGCTGAGCTCCACTTCGTCACAGAAAGCGGAATCTGTTTGTGCACAGCAGCTCTGATGACTTACGCAAGGCACCTCTTTTCTCACCGCTAACTCATAGGTACAGCTTTGACCAATCAAAAAGTAGCGAGCGTCTAACCTGTAACCGCCTGCGCCTAACCGACTTTTGCCACGAGGTCTGCCAGGTGGAGATATCCACTGAGTCTCGTCTTCACCCGTCTTCCACCGCTTGCATGTATTGCGTTACCCCTTGCAATCACGTGGACATTCTGCATGCTGAACGTGATAACACTCTTCCCAGAAGACAACAAGCGCAATACGCAATTTCAAGCTGTCATAAGGCCCGCCAACCTTGATTTGATGCGCGATCCGCCCGTACCTACGCAGGCTGTCGCGGGCTCTAGCCTTGGGTCATCCTCGAAGCGCGGCGCGGTCTCACCCCCGACAGCTGTGCCGGAAGGGGGCAAGAAAAGAAAGAGGAAACATTATAGCTGCGAGGATTGTCGACGGTCAGTCACCTTGTATACATCAGCCTGAGCGCGAGGGACGTACGTGAGCTAAACGGTAATTAGGTTGAAGCTGAAATGCTCTCGGACGTGGCCTTGCGATATGTGTGAGCTGTTCTGCCTGTATGCGGCGTCTTCCCGTGGTAAGGTAATGACAGAATACCTTTTCAGGTCAGAAGCGAGGCTGTGCCGACCTTTGCCCAGAAGGAGAGACTAGCAGTGATTCGAGGAAGAGGTACGTTCATCGAACCCACGAAATATCTAGCTAAACCAAACAGACCTACATATGTGACCTCGGACGACGTAAGCTAGCAAAACAATCACGTGTGCGTGTGAGCTAATCGATCAAACAACCCGCAGCTTCGTGAAAGGATTGCTTCCCTCGAGCTATTACTGGCACGCCAGCAGTCTGTAAATATCAACGAGACCGGTGGACCATCGCATCTGGCTTCGAGGCATCGTCACAGCCAAACAGCCGAGCTTTCAGCTCGGGGCGGCGGCCATAGTCTTCCACGGCTGCCATCCTCATCAACCGGCGGAAGCTCGGAAGCCCTGATCGAATCTGACGACATGTCAAATGATCGTCATGGGATGCTAGTCTTTGACACAGAAGAAGGCATAACTTTCTGGAGCAATGCAGCAGAGTCGGCATTTCTGTGTGAGACGTTCGTGGATGTTGGCGAGATACGTGGTAGCGTGAGTCGGACTGATGCTAAAGCGGAGGCTCAAAGCGTATATTTCCAGGAGCCGGCCACCACCGCGTCGATATGGAATGGATGTTCCATTATGTCCGGCCGTCATCAAGCAGGCGATCTGCATTCTATGAAAGCCAGGCTGCCCAAATGGGACACGGAAGGTAAACATTTAGTCCAATCCTACTGGGATAAGGTCGCTTGCATGTGAGGCGTTTCTGGCTGGAATCTTGTCAAATTGGATTCTGAATTGATCGTATGATACAGCTACCAACCAATACCGAAACCGACGTTTGACCATGAGCTGCTCCTGTCAGCATACGATCCTACTTCTTCACCACACCCTCATAAGCTGGCCTGCGTTTTCCTTGTTATGTCCCTTGGATGTCTCTTCGACTCTGAGAATGAAGCATGTACGTTAGCGGCACTGGGCTGTGCCTTCGAGGCAAGCAGCGCTTGTACTGAGTCAGCAGCTTACGGTTTATGCCTCATAGTCAATGGGCGCGCACACGAACTCTTCGTCTGTGGACAGATTTGCTTTGCGCAATGTCCGGTGTCCCGTCCCACTTTAGCTACAGTACAAGCTATCCTGTTGGCGGGCTCTATCATCCTCAACACTGACGGTGAGTTCATCCCTGAGAGGTGAGACGAGACGACCGTGACTTATCAGAAACAGATAACGATGGGGCGGAGGAACATTGGTCAATGCTTGGACTGGCCGCTAGTGTGGCCATGCGAGTAAGCGCCGCAAAGCTAAGACCGGGCGCAGACGGCTAATCGTCTTCAGCTCGGTTTGCATCGAGACGCGGAAGGATATGAGATGGAAATGTACGACGTGGAAGAGAGACGGCAAGTCTTTTGGGAGCTTTTGGTCAGTCGTCTCCACGCACTTGCACACGCTTTGACTTACACAATTCACGGATAGACTCATGAGCGGATCCAAGCTCTCAATTTCGGACGGTGCGCAATGAACCACAAGACGGCTTCATGGGACTGACTCAAATGCCATAGGCCGTCTGTGTTGACCCATCGCATGTCGGATACGCGTATTCCAGAATCGGGCGAAGGATTCCTTTTAGATCCTGAAGAATGTGAGCAGACTATTGACGATAAACATACATTCGCTCAAGTCGATTATGGCACCGTCCGCAGACCACTACGCCAAGGTTGGTCAAATTTAGACGTCATCGACCTGAAAACCTGACCTTGTGTATAGTATCGACTCATTGAGGTACTAGACGGGGTGATCGATCTGGTGGGTGCCCATTGGAAACGACAGCGGGCAGATAGACACGCTCATACATCTGGTCTTTCCACAGCGAACGCGCTTGGCTCCTCATACCTACATGGAGGTTGAAACGCTCGACTCTACACTAGAGACTTGTAGGTAACGGCTTGGTTCCGATGCGAGACAGGTGCTGAGTATAGACGGTGAAACAGATTGGAGGTCTCTACCGGAATCCCTAATGTGTAGTGCAAATATTGTCGACCTGCCCGTGGATGACTCGGTCGATCATCAGGCGGTATGTGACTTGTCGATTGTGTTGGACAACAGTTTTGACAGGAACCCCAGATTCTGCAACGTTTCAACATTCGCGTGCTCATCTCCCAGGCGAGGATCTACCTCAACAAAGCTGCCTTCGTCCAAGCACTGCACAGCAACCCCGATGCTCCCTCGCACTCAGAATACAGTGTGAGCTTCTTAGCGGTCTACGAGAGTGCCCAAGAAATAGCCAAGGTCATCCAAGGACTAGTTGCATATGACAGGCAGCTTGTGGTTCGCTGGTGAGTCTCAACGATGATCTGTGAGGACTGCCATTATTCCAGATTGATAAGCGTGCGATGCAGGTGGTCCTTCTGGTATCGCGCCTTCTCTGCGTCGCTATGCCTGTGAGTCCGAATCAGGCGCAAGCCGCGCAGCGTACGCTGAGACCCTTTGCAGAGCGGCCATCACCCTACTCGCTCCGGCTTCTCCATTTGCCCGTCCTGCTTACCGTGCCCTAGCAGCAGTGTGTGCTCTTGGGCCTTGCATGAGTGCTCGCAAGCCCGCACGGCAGGCATTCAGCCAACTTGAGCAGATACGGCTCAAAGCATTGGCCACCCTCGTCTCCTCGAACCCGAAGGCGAAGGAAGCAAATACAAACCCACCATCTGCGCAGCGAATCCACGGACTATCCGAGCACATGGAGTTATGGACCGGGATGAGTCGTAAAACGGTCAAGAAGGAAAGCGCTGTCACTCAGACAATGCCAATGAGAAGCAGTAGACTGAACGTATCCAGTCAGGAAAATGACTTTGTCGGCCTGCTGGCACCTTCGGGAACAACGGGATTCGTTTCTCCCGACCAACAACGCACCGATCTCTCCTACCAAGATGGTATGGATCTCTCTTGGCTTCAAAGTCTCATGGATCTCAATGATCCTCTACACGTAGGGACTGCCTAGACACAGAATGGTCATATCAAACCTGTTCGGTCTCACAAAACTTGGAGGAGACAGAAAACGCGTTCAGTATATAGCAAATAACCTAGCTCGCCAACATGAATGCAGGCTCACCGCCAGTATTGTGATCATGCTGACGATAAGAAGCGGGGATCGGCACTCAGGATATGCACCAGCGACTTGCCCCCTGCATATGTTCCTTTCAGCCTGCGGATATGGTCAGATCTCTGTCTCTCCATAATACGTCTGCGTCCAAACAATCGAACGTTTCTGTAGTTCTTTCTCGCGATGCATCGCCAGTCCTAGGCACCGTGGCGACTTCTTTTGCTCAAGGTGCTCCATCTGCCGCCTTGAGATTGTCTCAGCCAGCCGTGCCCGCCGTCAATGACCGTCGTCAGCCATCTGTACCCTTCGTTCGGGCCTCACGGTTCAGTGTGGGCGCTTTCCGGCAGAAATTCTTGACGACGTACGAGGCAATTATCCGATGGGCATCCCCGTATGCCAGTATGATGTACTTCACTCGAACAGCAGCATTTCTCGATAACGACGAGCTCAATAAAGCGGAGAAGATGGGCTTTGAGCGATTGCTGCCGCGAGGGAATTATCCAGCCTGACGACCCGAAGCCTAAAGACATGGAAGAAGGAGCGATACACAAAGGAAACCTTTGACGACCATCTTGGTCGTATGTGTCGAAGAGGAGGGTGCCCATTAGTAGTCGGAGTTCTGGCCTATCATTTCCGGGGGAGCGACCTCGACGACGAGCCACTTTGAGCTCTGATTTTCACAGAACATGCGAGGCGCCGCCACGTCAGTGCTACCGGGCTACCACGAGGCCACGCATGGACAAGGTCGGCAGCTCCTCGCATAGGAAGCAATCATTGCATGTATCTGCTTTATGTTGGCGCAATGCGACGTGATCATGCCAGTCAAGTCTATGTACGTTCTAAGGGGCAGTTTGATATGGCAAGCAGGCTATGAGGAAACCAGTCCCCATCCATGCAGGACCGTATCTAGCGGACAAGGCGTTCCGCCACGTTGATATTCGTATATCTATGACGGTCTTTCACGTAAACTTCAGTACGCAGCCAGTACGATGTGCTTATCTTATATTCTTGGCAGGGGACGAGATCTCGAGTCTCGTTGTTGTAGACTGGGTGTAGCAGGGAAGAACGCTGTTAGAGCACCTACGCCTGTAATAGTTACAGTAACTGTAGGTCCGTATTGGACAATGGGAGATGACCGTAGCATCAAAAAGAGCAAGAGTAGCAGCGTGGATTAGAGCTCAGACAGGTGCAGGTTTCTTCACAGCGTCAGGCAGGCAAGTGTATAGCGGAACGTTAGATGACTTAGCCATAGCGCCAACGAGTAGAAGTAGTCAAATAACTGTAATAGCATACTCGTTGATGTATGAAGCTACTGTCCGGTAGTCACGCGTCGATGACCCCGCGGAGCGCGGCCCTTCACAGGGAGACCCACCCCAGCAGGCACGCTTTCCCCGGTGTTTCCCGAGTACCTCCCGCGCAGCCAGGCACTTAGGCTGCCTTGGCGGTGGGCCACCAGCTGTGCTGATGATCTGTGCACGGCCATCCGCGATGTCTTGATGATTGCCTGAAAGGACGCGGCCATGTTAGAATCACTGTCCGGCACCTTCCTTCGGAAGTTAGATTTCCACGTCTTGCGTTTCTGCACCCAACCGGTACCGGACGCATTGTTGAGGGCGGAATCGTCCCGTCTGTACTCGTCGCAAGCATACAGATCAGAC
>JALPCB010000168.1:0-41117 GCA_026538395.1 Cryptococcus sp. GC_Crypt_3
CAGAGGAAGTGAAGGGCAGAGGCACATCGCCGTACTTGCCCGGTATGCCTGGCATCGCGCGTTATGCGGCGCGTCGCTACGAGCGCTGCTGAGCGAAGCGGAGGAGTTGTTGTGATGATGTCGAGACGGCGTTATGACGAGGCTGGCATGAAGAGCGAGAGTGCTTTAGGTCTACAAGTACAGAATACTTTAAAGGTGCAAAAGTTATGATCGAAAGAGAGTGGATCCGTTTGTTGTGGTGATCTGGCAACGGCCGGAGTGTCGACGAGGAGAAGAAGCGAAAATATAGAAAGGATGGGTAAGACAACGTCGACAGTTGTAGTAGAGGTGAAAAGGCGGCCCGGCCGCACTAACGCGTCCTACCGTCAAACAACCGAGCTTTGCAATCTATGCTATGCACGGAACAATGGACACCGTATGCTCGTCTAGCCTGTTCGCAGCGTGACACTAGTCGTCGTTGATGTTGTCGTCAGTCGACGTGTGTCGTTCTCGTGTGTAGTAGTGGAGATGTGGTTTGAAGAGCACTGAAAGCAACGAGCAACGAGCCATGAGCCAGAGCAATGTCAAGTGAAAAGGGATCGCTGAAACGCGTCGAAAAGAAGTCCAGTGTCCAGCAATAGATTAATTACCCTGAAATGATTGTCCTTGTCTTTGGTCTTTTCTTTGTCTTTGTACTGTGCACGAAGAGATCTCTGTCGCTGAAATCGTATCTTATTGGCATGCATACATTCTGTCCTATCCAGAGCAGATCTACTTGTTTATCCGTCCGTATGTATATTCACTCTTGCGAAAGCGCAATGGCATATCAGTCTATCCTCTTGTCGAATTGCGGTATCAGATCAACCCCGCCTCGCCGTCCAACAGATCTTTGCCCATGACCATCTCCCACACATTGACTCCGTCCACACCCTGTCCCTCAAGCGGTTTACCAATGGACATACTCTCCAACACGCCTGCATCTTGAGACGAGATCTCTCCCTGGCTGGGTATTTGTAGGCCGAGTATCCTGGACCAGAGCAACATCCACTTGGCTGCATTGCCCACCGTCCAGAAATCCTCGCTTGTCGCGCCTTCGTCGCTGTGCACTTTTCTGGCCGGTTCATCAAAGTTGCCGACCCATTGCTGAGCCACGCTGTTAGGGTCGCTCTTGCCGTCCTCCATGTGGGCTGCGGAGATGTCACGGTGCACCTGAGCTTTCCCTTGGTGGATGTCGACCAGGAGATCAGCTACTGCTGAGGCTTTCGTAGGGACGATCCAGCCGTTTTTGCCGTGCTTGACTTGAAGAGGGATACCGCCTGCGTCTGATGCGATAATGGGAACGCGCTTGTTGATGGCCTAAAGTGGTCCGATCAGTGACCGTCGCTTCTCTCCTGGACGCTACACTTACCTCGGTCACCTTGACCTCGAAGCCCTCGCTAAGGACACTTGTCAGCAAACGTGAGTTTGGGAAGGCGGGTTTCACCTACCGCGTCGATAGCTGTGTTGCCACCCAAGATCCCTGTAGGATGCAGCCGAGGATCGAGTCGCTCTAATAGTACTGTCAACGACACGTCGCTCGTACACATATATGTATACGGTCTCACTCACGGGAGGTGCTCTGACGATAGCGACGTCACCGCGAACAAGCTCGTATTCCTTGCTGTTCAGAGTCTGCAATTTGTTCTGTCAGCCGACACGTAAAGGTGATAACAGCATTTTCTACAACTCACATCATGCAGTTTCTCACTGAAAGGCACGTTAGCAGATTTACTGGCGACCAATTCCCGACTCACTAGATCCAAGTGCCGTCAGGGTCGTCGACCGAGCCGTGGCCCATGATGATGAGCTGCGGGCCATTGTCGAGAGGTGGACGATCCGAGTCCTCCAACTTCTGCCTGAATTGAAGGTATGCTTCAAGCAGGATATCAATACCTGCGGGATGTCCGTCAGTAAGTGTAGTGCAATACATGGCGGGGCAGACATACCCTTGCTGGGGTCGAATCGCGCAATTTGGCAGATGTATCCCCTGTCCCAGTCGATCTTGACGCCGCACTGCTGGAGCGAGAGCTCGTTGAAGTACTGTCGGAAGTAACGGACTGAAGCGCGGCCGTACGGCTTGTTCAGACCATCAAGTGGGCTGTGAGCGGACCCTGATCAGCAGCCGCCGTGGAGGAATGCCTGTGCAGTACCACGTCTACTTACTCGGTCGAAGGCGCCATATAAAGCACCGGCAGAGTCTCGTGAACATTTTTGGGCACGAAGAACTTGACAGGGTGCTACAATGAGGTGAAGGCCAGTCAGCACGCAGCTTCATGGCGCTGATAGACCAACGACTGACCGAAAGGAACAGGTCAGTGTGCTTGATAAAGTCGAAGAGGTAGTTCCAAGTCCTAGCTTGCGGCGTGCTGGGGTCGTCGGTCAAGCTTGATTGAACTGTACGGCGATTGAATGAGCCAAAGTGCGACGATTTATGTGTAGGTCATGATGACGAACCTTGAATGTGGGATCGGAAGATGATCTTGGCATCCGGCCGCTTTTTCTTGATGATGGGGATCAAGGCCGTGACTGGAATCCGAAAGTTTCATCAGCCACCTAAAGATTAAGCCGACAGCGCGATGAGCTCACGTTGAGGATCATCGATAACGATGACACTAGCGTCGATGGCTCCGCTGCTCCAGAACGATTCATCTGAAGCACATGTTAGCGATCGAACTGCGTTGGGCAACGAGTCTGAAAGATACTTACAGTTCTGCTCTGTCCAAAGCTCGAACCACTTCTTGTCCTCGTCGTCGAGCTCTACGCCCTTTGGCGAGACGCCCTGAAGCACGTTGTGGAATTTGCTTTTCGTGATGTCGAAGACTGTGGGATGGCCCTCGGGAACGTACCTAATACCAATGCATGAGCGTAGGCCATCAATGGATTTGGGCGATAAGAACTCACCACTTGACCTTGACGCCCACCATCTTCCACAGACGGAGAAGTGCGTGGCGCATGAGAGCGACACCGCCACCTGACAGAGTGTTAGCCGAAGCAGAATGCCACTTGTACTGGCAACCTGGCTCACCTTGAGGCGTCGCCGAGAAGTATGACACAGTGACCTCGTTGTCGTTGAGATGCTTTGCGAGCGCGGTAAAGCGGTTCCATAGCTGGTGTCAAGCCGGTCAGACACGGTCTGGGGGGTGAAGTGATTACTCACTGGATCGCTGGTGCTCTCTTGATACTGCTTGATGCTGCAGAGCCTGACTTGGCCGTCGCAGTCGACCTGAACGTGATGATCCGACGGCTCGACATCGGCAGTAGTGGCGGAGTGTGTCGCCTAGCAGAGTAGTAGATGCAGCGTGAGTATGCGAGACTTGGCATGGCCTTTAATGACATCACGTACAGGGTGGAGGTGTTTGACGCCCGCTGCAATAGCCGCCGTGGCACTAGCTTGGGTCGATGGCGCAGGGAGCTTTGTGAAGATGGAGGTGGTCGGAGTAGTCAGGAATCTGTGGTGGAGATTGCGCAGTCACGCGAGATCATCAGCGGGCCACGATCTTCAGGGTGTGCAAGATAATGTTTCGGATTCGCATTCGGTCGGAGTGGTGTGGGAAAATGGTAAGGGAAATGCCAAAGACAAAAACAAAAAACCAAAACGAAAATGAAAACGGTGATTCGGGTCGAACCGAATGTCGGTGCTCGTTGGAGCCGGCGGGCAACGGTCCATACGAGCCGTTTCCGGCAGAGCCGATAGTGTGGGAATGGATGGTACTGAGTGCTAAGCGCGGAGGGACGTGGAAACGGGGAGCGGGAAAAGAGGTCGGACTCACGGCACCGCATCGACGTGCAGCCATAGCGTGGAGAAAAAGTCGAGGCCGCTCTTGCCCTTGATCTCCTCTGGGACTGGCTCGGCGACGGCGACCATGCGGACCTATTGTGTGTGAGCGGGGCATATGGGGTGATGACAAGATAACGAGAGCAGAAGTGAGGGTAGCGTTAACAAGCAGTGATAGCGAGTAAGGTGCTATGACAAGTCAGGCAGCCATGAAAGAGAGCGAAGTAGTGTCCGAGCGTACAGCAACGTTCTCTTCCACGTGGAGAGCAGTGAACAGCCGAAGTGCAACTCACATTCATGCCCTTCTCAGTCTGGACAGTCCTGATAGTGGCCAACACGTCCTTACCGACCTCCCGCGCTTGTTCCGCGAGCCCCGCAGCGTCTTTACCAAGGGTATGATAAGTCAAGTGAAACGTTTCGCTCTCCACTACACCGGTCCCATCATGGAGGACCGCGGTGTACTCTAGGTCTCTTCCGGGGTCTGGCTCTCCTTCGGCCACTTTGGGCTGAGGGGCGAGACGCAATGCGAGGCCGAGGAAGATATCTTGGATCACGGCGGGTCTGCGCTTGGACGCTTGGGACATGCGGCGGTGGGGCGACATCGTGCTGCGTGTGCTCTTACGGCTTCGCTATGATAGTCAAGTGATCGAGATACTGCTGCCGACAGTGGAAGTGGAAGTGGAAGTGGAAGTGAAAGATCAGATTGCGAGCTGGATCAATATACGGCTCCAAGCTGGGCAGAAGCATTCGACGAGGCCCGGCTATATATACAACAGTGATAACATCGGGCATCGATCTGCGACATCGCTGCGCTAGTACGAGTACCCGTAGTGCTCGGAATAGCTGTAGCTGCAGCCATGGTACAGTAACAGCATTGGTAATGGGAATGGTAATAGGATCAACTCGCACGTTATTGTTATTGTCGTCGTATACACTTACCGTAGCACTGCACAGTGACGTCAGGGCACAGTTACCAAATACCTCTAGTGCCCCGCATTGTGAATCCGAGTTGCTTATTTACCCTGCACAGTGATAACGCCACAGTCACACAATCCACCTTACGCTGTTAGTCAATCATCCTCTCACCACGACTCTACCACTACCACCCACCCATGCAGCTCAACTTGAACATACGCTCAGTCCTCCTCTTACTCCTCTTCGCCCTCTCAGCCACAGCGTCAACGTACCAATCCCCCAACATGGCCAGCAAGCAAGGTGCGTAGTACCCCGCCCAGTCTCCGGATCACTCCGTGTCCGTCGTTTGCCACCGCGCCACCCCGCCGAAGCGGTCCGAGTAGGATCAGCGTATAGTCATACCAGTAAGCTAACGGAGTGCTGTGTTCGCAGTCATCGTCCAGTTCAAGAAGTCGTCCACGGCTGAAGAGAGGCTGAAGATCGTCTCGGAGCTCAAATCCAAGGGTGAGTCGTGACATGCCGTGCCGTGTCTCTTCCCTACTCGGATCTGTACATCGCGAGCGTTGCCGATTTTGATCTGACTTTGGACATAAGCTGATACTGCGACATCGACGTAGGCGCAACCATCGTTAACGACGACAACCTCAATTCGAAGAGTGAGTCTCCCCGTTCAAGTAACAGTGTGAACATGCACTCACCACGCTTTCCTGACTCCTCTGTATTCGCTTCCTAATTCATTGTCAACCCCTCGACACCTCAACTACTCTGATTTTCCGGATACCCATTTTCGCTTCAAACTCGGCAAACTCACTCGCAGTCCTCCCCATCCTTACGGTCTCAATCGAGGAGAGCAACTATTCGTCTCTCGAGTCGGACTTTGGCGGCGACCACGACGTTGTTGACAATGTCGGTGAGTAACGAGTTGCCTATTCATCCAAGTCGCAATACCCCTCTATATCTGATCTCTGTGGAGTATATGTAATCATGTTCATTGCTGATACGCATGTGATCACGCAGAACCCGACCAAGAAGTCCGCATCCAGTAGTGGATATCGTCCATGACGCGAGGGAAAGTCGACAACGCGTTGCGTCCAGAAGAGCAGTAAGCAGGTAAAGAGATGTACTATCATATCTTGTAGATCATGCATGTAGAGTATGAGCAGAAGCAGCCCCCGCATCTCCTAATCCAGTTGATGTGCAGCGCACCGAGATGCCATCTATTGACGCAGGGCTCTAACGCGACTCATGATTAAAGCCAACTCGCCCTCGCAAGCACTGATTAGCCCGTGCATCTCCACACCGACGATGCCGCCCTCGGCGCCAAAACTGCACTTGCACGCCGAAGCCGCTTTGCGCAGGACGACCAGCGCGATTTCGAGCTTTTTCGCCGCTTGCTCCATCTGCAATCTCACTTGATTCTCGGTTTGCTGTGAATCGATATTCGATTGGTGCGGGTGGAAGCAGAGGGATTTTGCCCATTCCGCTAGGATTATAGCGAGGGTAGGATGGTGCGGCGGGTACACTTCCTCTGCGCCCGAGTAGGCGAGTGCGAGGTGCGATATTGCCTGGTTTATCTCTTGTGTCTGGTTCGAGGGGGAGAGGAGGACGGCCGAGAGGCGGAGGAGTGCTAAGAGCGGGTATGAGGAGGGTGGCAAGTATTTGGATAGGGATGGGATTAGGATCGAGAGTGTCTTGAGCGCTTGTTGGTTGTCTACCATGACACACAGTGTTAGCCTCGTCATTTCCCACGTTGGCTCAATTGCGCAGGGGACTCCGCGGCAACGCTTTTCGATATATGTCTATTGTAAAGAGTATGCGCACTCACCCAGCTCGCCGGCCTCTTCCTGCGATAGGATCTGCGTGCCCTGCCGCACCAGCTGATCCACTTTAGTTATATCGACACTGAAATGTTCACCGCACGCATCGCACTCTGTTGACCAAGTACTAGTACCAGTCCCGGCCGTTCCAAAGTCTGCGCAATGTAACGTCACTTTAGTAATGAGCATAATTATCTTTGATGGTTCCAAGAAGGACTCACCGGGCATCTTGCCCTTGCCCTTCCGATCACATCTGGGATGTCTCAAACACCATCTTGGGTCTACTCGTCCACTTCTGGGCTGGCTGTCCGCTTCGCACAGGAAACATCGACAGACGAATTGATAACGCGATGTAATCTCCGCCTGTCGCTGGGCATACGGCGTCGAGACATCGATGTACGATGTGAGAATCTGTAATCCGCGCATGACAGTCAGCTATTTCCGAATTCTGGTACAACACCAGTCCATCGATGGCCGAATGCACCGTAGGTACTTCTCGAAGCGGAAGCAATGAGAAAAGAATCTGATGATTCACCTCTTCGTCGGGATGGATAGGTCTGATGGCTATCACTTCCATTCCGCCTCCACCGCGCGGGAAGACCACGACGGCATTTGGCGCGCAGGAGTGGTTCGCCAAGGCGATAAGCGGGGAGGTCGATACGCCTACTGGCGATAGCGCGGGTGACGAGAGGGTGAACGAGTTTACTCTGAACTGCGGTGTCGATCGACGTGTAAGCGTCTCAGCGTCTCACTGAGAATCAGACTCAGAGTGATAGACGAAGGAAGAAGGAAGAAGGGGGGAGGGGGTTAAACTTACAGCCGAGCAGAGATGGAGGAGTTCTGCATTATTCCCAAATCCGTATTCGGCCATATCGGCAGGGTGTAGAACCTTTGGGTCTTCTCCGGCCCTTAGCGGTTGACCAGCAGCGAGGTAATGTCGTAGATGCTGCACTTGCTGGCCGAGGAGCATGACCTCGGAGTCAGGCAGAGAAGGGATATCTGCAATATGCCATATCAGTATATTGTATTTGCCAGTCTGGTAGTCTGGTAGTCTGGTTCAAGAGTGATCTGCATCGTGCTCATACTTCACAAGAGCTTGAGATGGAGGTGACTCACGCGATTCCATAGCGCTGATCTTAGCCCACTATACACAACACGCATAGCGCATCAGCGCACCACATGAGACCAATGTCGTGAAGGGAGGACTGTTGACCCACCCACTCCTCGCCAAATTTCTTGCGACCCCAGCATATCCGCGCCAACGCCCGAAGCCCCTCTGCTCCAGCCCATGTGATGTCGTTCATATCCCTTGCTCGGTCCGGGTAGGCGGACAAGTACATCGTTCGCATCCTTGCCAGCGCTCGACATTCGGGCTGATGCGCGGGCCAATCTGCCAGTTGACACTCCTATTGTCCTCATCATCAGTAAGGTCAGAATAAGTGAAGGTCGTTATTTAGATGATGTATTTGACTCACGCGAGAACAGTAGTGCAGGGCTTTACACCCCGTACACCGATTCATCTTTCGCCCGCCCTTCCCGCTTTTCGTCGCTTGCTGCAGCTGACCCGAGGCGTCAATATAACTTCCACTCGGCCCGCCTGCGCTGCTGCTGCCGCCTAGAGAGACGGAGGATATCTCTTTCTCCCTCAGAGTGAGGAAACACCCCGAGCACGTCGTAGGGAGGTGCGAGAGAGACAAGACCGATACGGCAGGTCGGACTTTTACTATCCTTGCGCCTATACATTCCTGTCAGCTTGGACGCTCGAGTATCGACAGTCTGGCGGAAGCGAGCATTGGTACGTCGAGTTGGATTGTGGGATTGTCAGAGTGACGAAGGAGAGATGGGATGCGGGACGTACCGACTTCAAACTGCTTCTTCGGTACTATCCCCCGCCCCCGACCAGGTATTTGCCTGACGCCGATACTCGATTCAGGCGCGTCAAGGTCGAACATCTTCTCCGCGACCACATCCGTTTCTCCGCTAGCTCCAGCCCAGGCGGCCTTCTTCGGGGAGGAGCTCGTTGCGGACGAAGCTCCATTCGCTGATTGAGCGGTAACATGATCAGGCTCGTCCATGCTCAAGTTTTGTACTGTCTTCGCCAACGTGGATGTAGATGTCGATGCGTCAATCAGACCCTCTGCTGTGGAAGGGCCCGACAACGGAGAGTTAGTGGTTTGGTCCTTCTCTTTCTCGCTGGTGGACAAAATCGAGCTCGACGCAGCGTGTGATCGACCCTGTCTAACCTGCCTACGGTCCTTGAGCGCGGCGAAAGAAGACATCGGACGCCTTCTCACTGAGCAGTGGGCATGCAGGAGTTCCGGTGATCTGCGTATTTGTTGTCGGTTTGTTATGGTACATCAATAACGACAGCGAAACCTCTGCTCGAACTTTGAAACCGAAATATGATCCATCCGATGTGGGGCTCCATACACAACGAGCATGTCTTGAATCACTGATAAGCGTACAGTGTCTCTCCAAGTTGCATCGACAGACCTTCGTTGCATACATTGCATATATCGTCCATTTCCATTATCAAACGCCCGTCACACTGGTCGTCATACACTCTGCAACCTCCCTCTGACTCAGGTCATCCTTGCTATACATCGAGGTAGAAAGTCAGCTGGGTTCCCGCTTGCTCTGACGACTGCACGCTTACTCATAGTCCCAGCAACTTTGCGAATACGTTTGATCCATCTTCCCCCTACGTTGACCTGCTCAACGATGATATTTTCACGGTCGAGACGCTTGAGGACCTGTTGGCGGTCAGATTTCGAGAGTCGGTACCAGTTCGCAGTTTGCTATCAGGGGTCATTGAGCGGCATACCCTAGCTTTGGACTTACTCTTCCTAACGCGTCCGGTAGACTCTGTTTTGGGTACTTCCACTTTCTCATTCGCCGAACGATATCGGTCATTCTGCACTCGAGCTCCAATGCAGTCATCTTCTTACGCTCCAGCTCGCGAGATGCGAAAAATTCATCGTCCTCGTTCCAGTCCCCGTCCATGTCGGTGATGTCTGTATCGTCAACAACCTCGCTTAATTCTTCCTCATCCTCGTCGTCGTCGTCAAGCTCTTCATCCTCATCCTCCACCTGATCGGTCTCCTCGTTCTCTCTCTCATTCTCATACTTGTCCTCGGCATCTTTCTCGTTGGATTTTGCCTTGTTCTCGGTAGTTCCGTCTTTGGCTTGAGGTTCAACAACAATACCAGCTGCTTCTGCAGCGAGCGTTCCCTCTTTGCTGTTCCCGCTCTCAGACTTGACTAGCTTGGCTTTCTCGGGGATATGGTGCACTTTCCCTGGGTCAGACAGACGGACCTTTCTGCACGGTGGCAAGACATCGCTTTCGCTAGTCGGCGTAAGAGCCGCGACGCCTGGGGCTGCTTCCGACATCGTGGGCTCATCGCTGAGCTTGATGGTGTAAGGTGTAGGGTCGAGATACTGGCTCCCACCGAGACTTGCATACAGCCATTCGATGGAGACGATAGTGACGGTGATGAAATACATGATTGCTTTGTGCGCGGTCGTGAGTGCGGCAGGAGGATCGACGTAGGTTCCGGGTTTCTGAGGGAAGATGACGAGGTTTGCGGTGTGCCATGTATCGCATATCGTTCCTCCATCGCGCTATCATTGGACTCATAGGGTCAGCACCAGTAGAGCAAGAACGAAGAAGGGGGAGACGGAAAGGTGGTAATGGTCGAGGATAGACGTACCCTGATCACGTCCTCGAGGAAGGTATCTCGTCTGTCGAGAGCGAGGTAGAGGCGGAGTGGGATACCTGGCGCAAAAGGTTTCCACGAGCTGGTATTCGCTGACACCGACATCTAGGGACATGAGAAGCCAGAGTCAATACTCTGAGTGTCACACCGCTAACAACTCACTTGTTATGCTGGTGCACTGCAGAACGAGTGTAGTAAGGAAGAGCTGATCACCTTCCCTGGACGAAGAGGAGCTTGAGCCGATTCGACTTTCGACGCCTTGCCTCTGTGCGGTTTCAGAGTACTTCGTAGGCAGAGAGAGAAGAGATTGAAAACAGCACGGAGATGAGAAGGGAGGAAGACAGTTGCAGAGACAAGGAATGAGCAACGTCATTCCAGTTGACTACACTATGCTACTGTAGATTGTCCAACGCCACACTGATCATTTACAAGTGCGCACGGACTCAACCTGTCACTACATGGCACATGGCATTCCTGAGTCCCTTTTTGCAAGATCTGCAGAATGCAGATCAGTCCTTGAAACGATCACGACTGAGATAAGAGCGAGCGCCAAGGTGTGCGTGCTGATGCATGTATAGTATACACATACTTACATGGTGGAACACTAGTGGTACTGAGCAAGAGCAGCAGAACGATGTGTTTTTTTGCCGAAGTGGAAACAATAAGAAAGCGTGTTTCAGGTTCGGCGGTAAAAACAGTGTCTGAGCGTTTCGTCTATTGTCGTTGTGATCTCCGTTTCCCATCAGAATCAGAAGCAAAAACGAGTGACCATGGTCCGTGCGCTACTAGTACACTATATCGATGATTGATGCATCAGATCAGACTGCTTGCCCTCCCTGCATATTCCTTTTCACTTCCTTCTCTCTGTTAACCTCTAGTATAGTCGTCTGGCCCGCTGTTTCAGAAGCTAAACACAGCTCAACACCTACAGTACAGTAGCTCCTAGCGCGAAGTATGGGTCGAAGCCGCACCAACGGTTACGATAATCCCAACTACACGCCTTGTCAGTCTCGGGATCATCGCTTTGGGTCGCCTTCATACAGAGACCGAAGTAGGTACCGGGAGTCCCCCTGGAAGCAGAGGGAGCAGAGGGATCGAGAGCGAGATCGAGAGCGTGAACGAGATAGGGGTCGTCCCTCTACTCCTCAACGACAAGTACTAGACGATCGCGATTACCGGAGGGAGCGACCATCACCTCTCTCGCACAGGCACTCGTACGACTACCCGCCGCCATCATACTCATACAGTCGCTCAAGTACTCCGGAACGAGAGAGAAGATATAGATCCTCTTCCTTCTCGCCGTCGCCACCACGTACTAGGCCATCTCAGCCTTCTTCGCACACCACTATCGCCACCAGCATGAATGCACATCGCGAACGAGCACAGCTCAGCTTGTCGTCCCGCATTCTGGCTGGTTGTTGGATATACATCGATATGCCGAGCATGACGAATAAGACGGGTGTTTCCACGATGGGCTTCATCAGGGTGAGCCGCCTTCTGAGTCGTGACTCGTGTTCCCTCCGTGTTCCCTCCGCTGACTATCGCCTTAGACGCATGGAGGCACTACTGTCGGTTACCCCGCAGACCACAGGGTGACCCACATCATACTCAACCTCCCCCCATCAGTCCCAAAACAGCTCGTGCTTCCCATCAATACCGATACCCCGTCCAAAGACGAATGTTCGAAACGGAGAGACTGGAAGCTGGACGAACTTCTGCGTCATCTCGGCAGGGTCAAAGGTGTCAACAACCGGCGAAGCGGAAGTGATGGTAAAGTCGTCTTACTCAGGAAAGAGTGGTTGGAGGAGAGCGTCAAGAGAGGAAATGTACTGGGCGAGCAAGACGATTATGGCGGGTGGGAAGTCAAGTGAGTGATCATGCGACGTCGCACCATTCATCACGCACCCTCCATGCAACTCAAAGTCGAGATGATTTTATGGCTGACCTGGGTACCATTACCGCATTCCAGAGGTACATACGACCCTCGCCTCGCAAACTGCTCATGGGATCAAGTGAAGGGCAACCCGGCACGTCTGGATGTAGTCGCGCCAAACATCCGACCCCCTACACCTCCTCCCACTGGTCGGCCCCCATCGCCGTTGAGCTCCCCACCTTCGGCTGCCAGGATCCATTCAACTCCACCATCTGCTCCAAGGCTTCGAATCAATCGAACGTCGAGCTACAGCACGGCATACGTGCCGCGTGTGCCACCGTTCGTCTTGCCTACAGCGATCGTCATGCGCGATATTCCTGCGCAAGAAACATCGGAGGGAGAGCGGTCTGAACAGTCAAGTACACAGCTTAATGTTATTCCAGAGGACGTGTCCGGACCTTCGGCAAAGAGTCGCCGGCTTGACCAGGAGACTTCCGTGGAGCAGAACATGGCGAGCACAGCAGATGCAGCACAGGCCGAGAGTGTCACTGCCAATCGGTTTGACGACCAGCGGGACACCGCTCACACAGGCAATGGATCGACGTGGACTTTGGGTGGCGTACCACTTGAGTGAGCTTATGCCTTCTCTGAATCCCGCCTAGCATTACGCTGACGGTACTTGACACGAAAGCGTGCCTACAGAGGAAGCCACGACAAAGCCCGATTTCGAGATCGCCCCCATTCAGCCCAGTCCAGTCGACGTCAAGCCAGATCTACCAACCGAGTCCCCACACCTCTCACCGCCGCCACAGCTACAGCGCACCGAAGATCGAAGACTGACCCCAGACCTGTCGGTCGAGAACACGACCAGCAAGAATGTTGTGGCGCCCACCCACCACAATCGTGGTCACAAGTCGCCAGACAGTGATCAGATGTCCTCGTCCTCGTCGCCGTCACCCTGTCCGCCGGCGATGCCGTTACCCGCGACAACAGGGGTTTTCGCCAATCCCACCTCGCTTCCAACGAGTTTCCACGTGGTTGGCGAAGCGGACTTTACAAGGATGAATCTGGAGCTGCTCATCACTGTAAGTCAAACGCCAGAAGAGTGTTTGCCGGCAGGAAACGCTCGAAAGCTCATGTAATCGCACCATAGCAAACGGGAGGCGGCGTAATTGCTCCTATAGATCGAGCGACGTTCATCGTCCTACAGCTGAGCAAAGGCACACTCGCCACGGACCCGGCACACAAAGCTCTGATCGAACAAATCCGGAACGAGCCTTGGCGCACAGTCGTCTCCGCCGAGTGGATAACCGCATGCTTCATCGCGCGTAGAGTGATTGCCCTACAAGGGTTTATAGTCGAATCAGCCGACGCCGTCGACGGTAGAGATCGTTACCCTACTCCTGCAGCTACAGTCGAGTCGGCAAGTGGCTCGGTCAAAGGAAGAAAGCGGAGTCGTGATGTTGTCTCAGTCTTGTCCATAGATGGGCGTTAGTACATGCTTTTGAATTTAATCTAGAACTTTGACATGCAGTCTCTTCGTTATAGTCGGCTCGTATCGGCTCGACGCCGTATGTCAGTGATCAGCAGTATACATAAAGTCAAGTGAGCCAGTGCTGAATCTGCTTTCACAAGTATATTACGGTCAAAGCAGCGTATGCGATCATGTCATTTCATCTTTATTGTACGTGACTTTCCCCCTCTTTCCCTCTTTCGATCGATTGTCTATCGCAATTGCAATTGCAATTGCCACCTCTTCCTCCCATCGAACTTTGGCTCTTTCGCCTATAAAGCCAGACCTATGTCTGTTTCCTGCCGCACGCCACTCGCAACTCCATGTAGATTCGTGCCGTGCCCTCCCGCAGTATCGTAGAATACCAAACAACCAAGAACCGGAGAATCGGGTGATGAATAGTGAAGAAAAGAATGGAGAACAAAGAATGAGCAAGCGATATGGTTGATGATTGTACAACTGATTTTGATTCTGGACATGAGGGAAAACGTGATTGGTGATTGGTAAATGGTTCAAAGATGGTAGATGCGAGTTGGCAGGCCGAGGCCGCGAGCTATAGGCTAATGCACTGCAGCCGAAGCCTGCGTGAGGTTGATAGCAGCTTGCGCGACCGCTTTCAACTCTGCCTTCTCCCACCCTTCCACCCCTTGCAATCCATCAATCACCATATCCTCCGCAATCTGATTCTCATTTTCAATCTCGGCTTCTTCTGCGCCTTCTGCGCCCTCTGGGCCGTCTGCACCTTCTGCGCCGTCCGCTTCCGTTGATCCGCCGTTTACTGAGACGTCCTCCATAGCGTCCGCTTTTGCCTTTTTCGCTTTGGCTTTTCGACCGGGACGACCTTCGTCTGGGACCCCGGGTTGGACAGTCCACCAGCCGCCCTTGCCACCTGATTCGTCTGGTACGCCATCGACCTTGTTGACTCGGACAAACATTTTCCTGTCAGTGCAAATGACATGATCAGTGTCACGTTCGACCGCTTGCTGGAAATTGTGACTCACTTCAAACTGAGATTATGCCTGATAGAGTTCTGCCACCCCGCAGTCTTCTTCTCGTCGAGCGTCTTGAAAAACGGGAATCGATCGGCGATACTCGAGTAGATTTGACTGAGTTGTAATCTGGTGTCCGGGGCATTCTCAATCGCGTGTCTGATCATCTCGTGGTAAGGGTACGGCGGCTTGCAGTCGTACCCAGGCGCATCACCTTCGGTCGGCAGTTCATTGACTTTGCGCCCTGCTCCAGTGCTGGTGCTCGTCGTTTGGGTGGACGTGCTAGTTGACGCTGGGAGGTGCTGAGAGATGATGGAGGAGTTTGAAGCCGATGATGAGGTAGGTGCACGATCAGCAAGCGGGGGGAGGGCAGAAGAGGCAGCGTCCTCCTCGGATGGTGCCGGTGATACGGCCGCCATGGCAGTGTCGTTGAGTGGGACCATGTAGTCGATATCCTCGTACACCTGGGGCAGCATTGACAGCCGACTTGTCGGCGGTGACATGGTGCCGCGAGATGATCGGATCCGACGAGGCATGCCCATGAGCTCGCGAGCGGTACCAGGTGCACCGATCGTTCTGCGTCTCTTATGACCGTGGCCCAAGACAGAAGTGATCGGACTGCCTTCAACAGCCTCAGCCGCAGCAAGCAGGCCATGAAGCTTGTCTGAGGTGCTTGCTCTCCTCCGATGACCAAGTTCGGGACTTTGGCTAGCCCGTCGCTTCCTGCCCAGGATATCGCTGCCTTCGAAGGGATCGCCTAGACTACCAAGCTCGCAAGGATGGGGGACCTCGCCCGGTAGAGATTTTGTCTTACTTGACGGGGTCTTCTCCGCAAGCGTGGCAATCTCGGCGAATTCCTCGAGAACGGAACGGGCCGGAGTGTCCGGGAGATTTCGTTTGGAGCTAGATATCGGCGAAACCAATGTAGACTGAGTGGGACTGCGCGAGAGCTGTTTGCCCTTAGGGGCACCTGCAGAAGCTCTACGTGTGCGCGAAGCAAGTGCTTGGGAGGCACTGCGTACGTTCGGCTTGACCTCTTCCATGTCGTCTTCGTCGGCTACGTCTTTACCATGCCATACCAGCCCGCGGATCGTAGGTGGTTCCGAGCTTGTCCCCATGGGGTAGTCCCATTGGGAGTGAGGGAAAGCAGCAGTAACTGCTTTGGCGAGTTCTTCGACTTCAGGTGCTCTTGGAAAGCGCTCGAGAAGAAGATGGCGGATACCGTTGAGAGGCATGCAAGGTGTGAGAACTGTATGTGGTGGTGGGATGTGGTGAAAATTTGTCCGCAGCCTGTGTCGACGGAGCATCAGAGCGTCAGTATGAGCCCTCGCAACAGCTTGTCCACAACGCTGCAGAGCCAGAAGTGGTGAGAACCTACCATGAGATGAGATCTATGCTAGCTCCGTTGCGCAGTACCATCTTCGCCTCGAATGCAGGGGCGAGGGGTGAACTGCCCTCCTTCTTGGGTTCGTTGACCATCAACCTATCTTTATCCGCTTCCTCCTCGTCGTCGAATAACTTGCGCTCAATCTTGGTCCGTTCACTTGCTAACCCCCGCTCTGAACGACCGTACTCTCCGGGTCTATAGGGGGAATACGGTGTATGGTGTTGGGCAGGATAGCGTGATGACGTGTGATGGGGATCGAAGGAAGGTGGATAGCGGAGGGTGGTTGTTGAGGATGTCGCAGGCGAGGGTCGAGTGGGGGAGAGGGATAGGGGCGTAGGATAGAGTTTCGAGGAAGAGGGTTTCCGCGGCGATGTGCGGGTTGGCGAAGGCTGTTGGCAGAGCAAGGTTTGCGCGAGGATCCGTTAGTTAGCGGAGTGCACCAGATGTATTCGATGCATGCGGAAGTACGTTGGCAGGGTATGGGGAAAGGGATGGGAGTAGGAGGAGTAGTCGAGAGAGAAGGGAAGAGAAGGTATTGAATGGGCGGTTGCACTCACTTGTCCGGTGGTGCCAGCCAAGAAGGATTTGTTGACAACGGCTGGCATTTTGGTTCAGGTTTCTCGATGGTGATGGTGCTGGCGATGTTATTGTAAACAGGCGAGGTGGCTATCTGGTGGATGATGATGAGAGCTGCAGGATGTGGGTATCGATGTCAACAAAGCGCAAAAGGACCTGCTGGGAGGGGAAGGACGTGTATGCGAGAGGATGAGAGTGTGAGTGAAGAGGAAGAGACGGTCCTCCACTCTTCCACCGATCGGTGTGGTGTACAAGTATAGTTGAGGTTTGAAGAGGATGTGTACTCACCTTCGAGCTCTTTCGGATTGACTAGTACGATCAACGTCTGGTGTAGCTGCGTAGCGATGCTAGATCTACTTTGTTGCTGTGGATGCGAATACGATGAAGGACTGAATAGCGCAGCACAAGGCGGTAAGAGTGACAAAGGGTGGATGGGGTAAGAGAAACAAAGAAAGGCAGGCTGCTGCTGCTGCTGCCGTAGCTGTTGTCGTAGAAGACGAGGGACGGTGACAAGCACAAGCACAAGCTATCGCTATCGCTAATGTATGCTCTGTACCGAGGTTGAGTGAGAGCGTGAGTGAGTGAGAATGTATATTGAGCAGAATGGGCAATGTAAATACGAGTACCCCTCAGGGAAGCAGTGAGCAGTGAGCAAAGCAGTGACAGCTTGCACTCGTCAACAATCCCAATCCCAATCCGCAAACCAAATAAATAATAAGTTACCAGCTAACAGCTTAATGACACCTCATCTGTATCTGATTATCACTCTGCATCACACCTCACTACTACCTTTACATAGCAACGCAGTGTATACATGTCTAGCTGCTACGCTCGAGTACACTGTACATACATACATGGATAGACGATATGCATGCATTGTACCGCCATGAGATCCACCCACTATGCCACGCCACAGTCGGTGTCAACGGTATCACCATCAGAGAACAAAGAAGAAAAAAACAAAAACAAAAACAAAAACAAACCGAAATGGCCCAGGTCCAGAATCAACTTTATTGCACCTCCAGTCACACCGACGTCATTCACTCGTGGCTCTCATCGTATACGAGTACATTTATTGATACATCGTGGCAATGTAACCTTACAGACTCTCTGCGCACTAGCACTCTACGTCGGTCGCTCATAGTCTTGGGTAAAGTCGATACCCTATTCCAAAGCATTAGCAGTTGCACAAACTACAAAGTGAGAATGAGATGCGACCCACCTGCTCTTTCATATGGACATTGGTGATCTTGAGCGCGCGAGCCGACTTCTTCCTCTTCTTCGTGGCTGCCGTAGCGACCACTTTAGGCGCGACGGGCACGGCCGAGCTCGCTGTGAGTTCCTCTATCAAAAATCTCATTCATCAGCAAGCGCGCTCCAGGAGAGGAGCAACAACGCACGGTCGGCTAGCAGCTTCATCACGTCGTCGCCTTCTGCCATCGGTACATCTGCCCAGGAAAAGACGAACTCTTCTCGACGAGTCATCAAGTCAGCATCTATAGCCTGGTGATTTGCATCAGTACTACGCACCATCGTCGACTCTCTTGCCTGCTTTGCCAGCCTCTCTCAGGTGATCCCAAAAGACCATCTTCCACCTGCCATTACCGCCATCCATGACTTTCATGCCGTTGACATTATCGCGGCCCAACCGCGGCAAGGGGACATCCTTGAACATGCCCGTCAGCGCGCGCATGATCAGGATGTCGCCGCGCTGCTCGAGCTCTTTGAGCGGTTCGACGCCGTTCGGCATCGCGTCGCGCAGTGTTTTGATGGGTATTCCGGTGTATTGCGTCGAGTTGACTCGGATGTACGTCCGTAGTTCTGGCACGGTATTGAGGGTTAATTCGGGCTGTGAACGAGCGTCAGCTTCTTGGCTTCGAGTGTAATACATCGTGTGAGCCGAGTGTCACCCACGATATAGTGGAAGACCTGGTTGATCTCCCTGAACTCGACTCGGTCCATGCCCTTCAGCAAGTCCAAAGCCTGGGAAGCGTCCAGCCCAGGACTGGTCTCCTCCACTCTAAAATACGCATCGTGATACGACAACGTCATTTGGCGCTGTACAAAGACGATAAAAGACATCAGCTAAGCTATCACCGTGTATCGCGGAACCAGCTACGAGTCGTTGACCCACCCACCTTGAGTTGGTGAAAGAGGTCGATAGCGGCTGTGCGCGGATCCGCATACATCCCGTGACTCGCCGAGAGGTGTTTCGGCCCACTGCCACTGGGAGCGTCTGCGTAATGTAGCGCATCAGCGCTTCCTTCTTACGCCTGTTACATTGATGATCTGCCATGACAGATAGAGAGCCCAAAGGACAGAAACAGACACCCACTCAATCTCTGGCGCTTGACATCGCCATCGCCATCTTCCTGCTTGACGCTACTAACGCTCGATCCTCGCCCACTACCCGTTGGACCGGGAGAAGGGGTAGCCCATGTGGGCGTCTTGCGCTTGGAGGTCTGCATGATGTCGAGGAGCGCTGGGTAGCGCTACGTCTCAGCGCGAGGACGGTGGGAACGGTATCTATCTTCTTGGGTACATCTATGGGGATTGCATTCGCCTGGTCGCTGCCAAGGAGGGATTTACCAAGGAGGGACACTTGGGATCACCGCGTCGTCGCTGCGTCTCTCAGTGCGCGATGCTATAGACGAATGATGCGGTGTAGAAGCGAAAGATATTACAGTCACTCACCGTTACAGTGACCACATTGAAATACTCGAACGCTCGGACGCGATCACCGAAGATTAGATCCCGCTTCTTGCCTTGCACTTGAACTCGCGCGCCTAAAAGAATGTTATTCAGTTATTTTCCACTTTGGATACTCGGGATGCGAATGCACAGTACATGGCGACAACCCACATGCTTCCCCCGCCCGCACCAGCTTTTCACTGCTAGTTACTGCTTATCTCTCACCTTCCTTCATCACCTCACTCCATCTCATACTCCACTATTATAGCTTTCATCTGTACAACTGAGCTCAAGAGCCCCTCGCGTCCGACTCCTTTTATCTCACTGCCAATATCTATATTTCAACAGAGTTACTAGATCGACCGATTGGCTTGGCGCCGTAGCGTACGACAAGCGGCGTCGACTACATTTCCTACTGGCTCCCGCGCATACCCAAACTTCATCGCCTCTCATTCATTGATCTTCAAATATCTCAAAATCACTCTCGTGATGCTCTGAACACATCCTCTCTATAATATCCGATTGTCAGAGATATCTTCCGGCCCTCGGCCCTCGGCTCTTGCTTGAAGACGCCCGTCGCCTGCGCAATCAAACGCCCGCGCCATGATCATTCCCCCCGATCCGGAAAAGGACCCACGCCTGTTTGACCCTTCAGCATCGACGGCGTCCCTTGTAGCTCCACCTTCTGAACTTTCGCATCACGATCCAGAAACAGACTATCCGTTCGGGGACGAGCATGCTCTGCCGTCTGATACTGAATGGGACGCGGAATCGCTCCCTCCGTATAGTAGGCAGAGGCGGTCTCAGGTCGTTGTAGAGGACGAAGGACATGGGGTCGGTCGAGCTGGACCTGCCACTCGGACGCGTCGCAGGTCGTCTCTCCGCGCGGCTGGTCTCGCTATCCCTACAGCGTCGGGGTCAGAACAACCGCACGCATCATCGAGCACCTCGACACTATCTACCGCTCAAGTCGATCACGGCAACCTCCCTCAACTCACTATCAGTGGCAATGACGCCCATACTCCTCCATCCACTTCATCCATATCCCCGATATCTACCTCAAAACTGTGGGAAGGCTCATCACAACAAGACCGCTCAAGATCGCGCACTTGTGGCTGTCTGCCTCCGCTACCGATCGGATTCAGGAAATGGTGGAAGCGATGGAGACGTTGGATGCAGGCCCTCTTCGTATTGGTCTTGATCGGTATTGGAGTGGTCGTGGGATTGACCATAGGAAGACAGTCGGTCATCGCCAAGCATAAAGCCAGTCTGGATGCCCCTTGGCACGATATGGAGCCGCCGGATAGGAAACAGCAAACAACGTGGGATGTGAGTACGAGTATCATATCCATTACATATAACTTAAGCTGAACGCGGATTCGTTACAGGGAGACGGCTCTTTCAATCTGACTTATGTCGATGCGAGAGTAAGTGTTTGGTTCTCGTCGATCGATCGCTCGAACTGACTGTGGATCTACAGGATGGCCCTACTTCAAGCGAAGGCAACTTGACATTGTGCAACGCTTTCACCGATCTCAACATCACCGCATCGCCCTTCTCCGACCTCTTCACCCCTTTCGCCCAGTCTACCTTGTCCCTCGCGTCTTTCTCTTTCCCACTCAACGACTCTAATCTACCCGACCTCTCTCTCGTCACGCGAGGCTTAGCGTCCTGCGGAACGACCACATTTGTCGGGTCTGATGGACCCCAAGCGATCCTTGGTAGTGGCGAGGAGGGCAAAGTGCTCGTTGACGTAGTTGTGAGATATGCTGGACCTCAACAGCTGAACACCATGATGCGAGTGTGCGAACTATCGCGAGAGGACGGTACTGTCGGCGTGGGCATATACGTGAGTGACGCTAAAGAATTGAGTCATTGATTGTGCTGACCCCCTCCGAAGAGCCCAAACCAGACCGACGGAAAGGCTACGAACCCATTCAACCTGAACCCGGTATACATCCCTACCGCCCACATCCTGATCCGCCTTCCTCCCTCAGTATACAACACCAACAAGCCGCCAATGTACGCACCGTCCGTCTCCATTGATTTCGATTGCATGGGCGTTCGAATCGGTGATATGCGTAACGTTGTGGATTTCGGGACTCTCAGCGTGTTCAGCGGACGGGGAGGGATCAACGTCGGTTATGCGGCCATGGATAATGCTGTTGTCGCAGGAGGCAATGGACTGATGAGGGGTCAATGGAATGTCTCCCAGTCCATTCAGGTCAATGTGACCAAGTGAGTCGTGCTCTTTTCTCGCGCAAAGACAATTCACTAACCTATCAATTTGCTCTAAGTGCGCCCATATCTGCCGGTATCGTATTGTACAACCCCAACCAACCCGACAACTCATCCACGTTATCCGAATCGACCGACTACACGAATCTTCGTCGATCTCTTCCATCGAGTAACGACAGACCTTCTTACCATTCCCGAAGGGCTTTTGAGGCTCCCACACACTCCATCTCAGCAATAGTAGTGACGACAAGCGGGGATATCGATCTATCTTTCCTACATCATCCTCCGAGCGTAGCTCTGAGCTCGATCGTAGCTACGCAGCAAGGCAATATCGACTTGACCGTCAACCCGAATTTCGTGGGCCCGTTCGCGGCGAAAACCATCTGGGGAGGGGTATATGCCCCTCAAGCGGACAGTATCAATTCCGAGGATCCATACGGCCTCGGACGATCGAGAGTAGTCGAGATTGGCCTCATCGATACGTCCGCGTCGGCCGACTCGGTCTCTCAATTTTCGATATTCGAGCGAGTCGGAATCAACTCCACCAGTCTAGCGGAAAGCACCAATACCATCAGCGGCGTAGCGTACTGGGCTAGTAACCGCAGAGGTCAGGAGATTCTGGAATCTGTGGAGCAAGTGCAGAGTGTCAATGAAGGGAGGGGTAATCAGCTCGCTGTACTGGGCGCATGGGGCGACGTGCACGTTACGTTCGATGGGACATAGTGCGGAGCACGTAGAAGCTTTGGGCATAGGGCATGGGGGCATAGGGCTTAGGCGCTTGGAGGTCTAGGTGCGGGAGAAGGAGACCTGGGTATCAGGAGCTGGATTTAGGGAGCTGCATTGAGCATACGAACGGGTTCTGATCGCTGTTGTATCTCCTCTTATCATATTTGATTTTTATTCCTTGGACCAAACACGGGTTGCGTATCACTCACTGCCTTAGTAAATAGAATTTCGTTCTCGCTCATAGTTGTTAGTATATAACGGACGATACATATTTCCTTTCCCGGTCATTGTGTCGATTAGGTAGTCATGATGAAGCGCATTGTATGCTTTCTTTTCTCAGTCTGTCTTATCAACACCGTCGATGAACACATGCCATCGTTGCACGAGTCATGCGCGACATACGAGACATACGAATACGATGCATTGTTGTGCAGGAGCGAGATCCAGCTGGCCAATACGAACAGGCGTCGCATACGCGGGATGGTTGGGTGTCGCATTCTACGTGTTATGCGTGACAACGTGCTGATGCCTTTGCGGCGTGCTAATGACTTTGTGGATTGGAATCGATACGTTGTTTGCAATACAGTCTCCATTGTCGGACTCGAGGTTGGCTGCGGTAGTGAGATAGTCCTTCGTCGGTCTTATATCGGGGGTCGCCCAAGAATCGTCTCTTGGTCCAAGTCCAAAGCTTCCTGTGGTCGTAGTTGCAGACTTGAAAGAGGGGGATCACAGTAGGGAGCCAACCTCATCTTCGTCATGATGATCCACCCCTATATCCCTCGAGTGATTGTTGCTAGCTCCATCTCCCATCTTAGTACCGATCTCGACGCCGGGTCGGCGTATAGAGTCAGGCAAGGTGAATTCCTCGTAGCTATCGACTGATCGGGACGAGGTCGATTCCAAGTCATTGGGTCGGGGCAGGACTGCAAGACCCTTTGATGTCATCCTCCCATTCGTGAGATCTGTCATACACGAATCAAGATCATATTCAGCACGAGCGACGACGTCGCAGCGATACGGTATACGGTATGCAGTATACAGATACCCGACACTCACGTTGAGGCAATTCAGCTGGAGGCGCCCGGTCTGCGCGTAGATGACCCCAGTCGTCTTGGTCGCCCTCGCTCCGAACAGAGTTGGAGTTGGACGACTGAGACTGATGAGACGTAGAAGCTCGCATCGACACGCTGCCGCTGCCTTTCACAGGACTTTCCTGGCGTTGGCCTAGCGCGACTTCGATGAGCGTGGGGAGGATGGGCGATGGGCGGCGGGACATCCCGATGCCTTGTGTGTAGCTGGAGCTGGAGGCTGGCGCAAGCTGAGGTGCAGGCTGAGGTTGAGTTGACGGATAGATGTTCGAGGAAGGGTATATGGTTGGTGCGTGTGCTTGTGCTTGTGCTAGAAGGACGTGAGCCGGAGGTTGAGAGTTGGAAGCAGGATTGGGACCGGAGAGCACTCGAGGTTGATACTGCGAGAAGGGCGGCTGGTGCACTGAAAACGGCGTTGGTGCCGCTATTCTTCCAATCTGTCCACCAGCAGTGAAATCCACTTGGTTCTCCAAAGAACATCCGCCACTCCCACTCCCACTCCCACTCTCGAGCTCGTGTCGGGGGATACGTTCCAGCCCCTGGAAATGGTAATCCGGTTCGCCAATCAAAGTTACTTGACCAGGCCATATTTTCTCTGGTAATCTGACCAGTTTTGCGGGTCCGATCATGGGCGGATCGCCTGAGGCTTTATTTTCACCACCTTCATCACCTTTCAGGAAATCGCGATAGGTGTTGAAGAATGTCGTTTGGGGTAATGTGCGTGAGGCCGGTGCTGGGCGGAAGTTTACTTGTATCCTACAACCAACATCCTCTCGTCAGTACCAATCACCAGCATTTGGTTCTTGGAGATCGTATAGCGTCGTTGTAACCAAGATGGAGGCGACAGTGTCACTCACCATAAAACAGCGCGATCGGGCTCGTCCATACTCTTCACCACAGCAGGGTGTCTCGCCGCAAAGTCCAATTGGGCTTCGTTCAATATCGCCACCTCGAGTACAGTCGAGCTCTTACTCGACTTCTTAGGCGACGAGCGATGAGGAGGTGCACGAGCAAAATCAGTCGCGAGTGCGGTGCTGGCGTCGAACCCCTTGCGCTGATAAGTCTTGCGAGCATGCGTGGCGGCTTGGACCTGGTAGCACAAGAGTAGCGAATCGTAATATCAGCCTATGCTCTCTCACGGGGAGTTAAGGCCGAGTAGCAGAGGAGGTCGTGCAGCTGACCATAGCGAGATGCGTGGCTTTCCACTGCTCGGCCGCCACCGCTGAGTTCGCACAGCGTAAGCATGTTGATGGCGCACTGGCCGTCTACAAGCAGCAGTCATCTCGTCAGCCATCGAACTACTGAGATCTTGGCCAATTGGAACCGGTGAACTGAGAAAACTTACAGACTGATAATGTTGCACAAAAGTGACGAATGGCCAACAATGTCCGCATTGGACACACTGCTGTGAACGGGCTTGGAGAGCACTTGTACGAGCTGTGGCTTTATCGGATATACGCTCTCTTTTCCGCTTGGGCGCCACTAGGGGTCTGGATGATGGACCTACCATCGCAGCCATCGAAGCCAACGATGACATTGTACAGAGGGTGGTCGCGCTGATGTAGAGGTAAAGGCGACATAAGATAATGTTCGGATAATCGTGAAGACGGAACGTAGAATGAGACGCGCTTATACACAATCAGTCACGTGTTCTGACGAGGACAGTAGAATTCTGTAACGCTGCGGTTAGAAAGGTGAAACGTGGACCGGGGACCGGGGACTGGGTACTTCTCGTTGCTGTCCTGTTGTCTGCGCTGTTCTTGTCCTCTCTGATCTAGTGCTCTGCTTGTGTCCTACCAAGTGTGATAGAGGATGATGGAAGAGGAGGATTGTCCACACGAGGCATATGAGACATGAAAAGTACTCACTGATGTAGTACTCGATCTCACACTGATTGTTTACGCTGCTCCACCAACAGCCAAGAGCGCACGGACCACTGACCCCCTCTTTCCTTTTTCCCACCATCAAAATCGGGACGGACTGATCATCATCCCTCATCCCGCGTATATAATGCAAACACTCTGATCTTCTCAATGTGTTTACACTCATCTCCCACCATAGCCATGCAGGCTTACGCTGAACAAGATCATCTTCCTCTAAGGAATCAACCGCTGCTTGACTACGAAGAAGACACCAAGGTCCTCAAAAATGTTACAGTCTGTCTGTTTGGAAGTATTCACGACTGCGAGATAATGGCCCATTACATCCAGGTGAGATTCTCTCTTCAGCCCATCTCGACTGATAGCTCACGAACACACACCAGTTTGGCGGCGGGCAGATCGTCTCTGTGCACGATGCTCAGCTGCTCATGCTATCTCACCAAACGTCACCTCTTATGGCGAACAAGATTGTATCTGGCCTGCCGCAAGCGAAGAGAGCAAAGGTTATCTACTTCGATTGGGTGCTGGCATGTCTGCGCTGGGCAAAGGAGATGGTGACTCGCGGTCCATATTGGGTGGTTCCTCGGCGAAAACCCGATGAGAGAGCAGAAAGCCAGATAGACAGCGAGGGGGATAGCGAGTTCGAAGCTCGACTATCAGTGCATACGGCCGCCGCGTTACCCGTGAGGAAAGAGTATCGCCAGCTCGACCTACCGCTCCTGCCCATCGGCTCTCGCTCTCACAACTCGGCAAGCCGCGCGACATCTAGCAGCCCCTTGGCTCCGGTATGTCGTATCGTCCAATCGCCGATACATCCTATTTTACTGACTAAACCTGAACTCGAGAAGCTGTATTTCGGGTACGGGCCTTCTCGAGCCATCCAGCCTCTACCGGCCATACCCAGCGCGGCGTTCGACGGATCTCATGGCGTCTTCACCGGCATCATGTTTTACGTATTGGGTCCTCCCAGTCGTCGGGAGGGCATGGAAGGCAATATCAATGTGAGCATACATAGCCATCTCTTCGAGTCCCGCGCCTCACAGTGGACAGAAGTCCGCCCACCTCCTTGCTAATCTTCGGCCGCTTCTCCACTAAGGCTTACGGCGGCAGAACGACCACAAATCTCTATGACGCATCACGGGTCATCATACCTTCGTCAGGAGAAGAGCCAGAAGACAGAATCGTCGACCTCGTCAATCGCGTCAAAAGACTCGATGGGGTGAGGATGAGAGAGGTGAAAGCCGTGGCGGACCTTTGGGTGGAACACTGTATCGACACGAGGGAACTGCTGCCCATCGAACCGTATCTGGTCCCAGTCGATGATCCGACATCGTCTTTGTTCTGGAATAAGATGGAAGGTCTGGCTATGATAGCCGTCCCTACTGCTTGCGCATACTTATATCATTGTCCGACGGTGGAGTTGCCAACTACCCAGACTGCGGCTTTGAGCGAGGAGGTGGACCTGGACACGCAAGTCGTCGAGCAGCGTAATACTCGGGTTCCTGGTGCCCATTTGCCCACACCTCTTATCACGGCGAATTGGCAGGCTCGCATGGCAGACTGTTCAGTCCCCGTCGGCATGAAAGTCGACAGCCTCACAGCGTCAAATTTGGACACTCAAATTCAAGCTAGGGCGCCGGAAGCTGGAGACGTTTCCGGTCTCCGCCAGACCTCCTTGTCGCCGATTCACAAGACCCCTAAAAGATCGTCATACATTCCACCGACGCCCAGCAAGACTCCGGAAGCAGACCTTGTGCAACGCATCACGATATACGATGATCGCGAGGTTATTGCGTTGGTAGCGGACGTGCAAACGGTCAATAATGCCTCGTCGGCTTCAAAGGCGATACCTATCGAAGTCGAGCTGGACGACCAGGACCTTTCGATGTTCGATTCAGATCGGGAGTCCGACAACGATGATAAAGACAACGGCGATCACGACGAATAGGTCGTGGAGGTAACGCGTTCTGCTAGCGAAGGCTTTACCGCTCGCATGAAGTGTTTAGAGTCCGGGGCATCTTCTTCGGCCGCCAAGCGAGAACTCGATCTGAAAAGCGGCTCTCCCCCTTCTCATGCGGGAGCAGCCCCCTTTTACAGCAATTTCCGCGTTAGAGTCTGTTCTGCGCTCTCTCCCTCATCGCGTTTGACGTCGCTGTCGGGACCTTCAGCCTCTTCTGCAGCGGCGACTTCCATTCCGGCCCACTCGAGCACCTGCAGTACTGTTCTGCAGATCACCAAGCACAAGCGTTCTCGTTCCGAAGTGTCTTCTCATGGAGACATGATACGAGTGGACCTTGAGGGGTCGGGCAAGGCTACCAGTGTGAGTTCAAGGACACCGAAAAGGGGCGCAGTATGGTGATTGACTCGCCGCACTGTCCTCAGGCTCAACGGAATGCGGGCGAACCATCGTCTGCCCGACAGAATGTCAAGAAGCCTAGAATCGTCTCACGCGCTCCCCCGGATACTGCCTCGGGAAGCTCAGGCGTTCCACCGGATCGAGGCCGGAAACCTTCGAAGCGAAACAAGAATTTCAAGCTGCTCATGGAGGTCAAACCTAGAGAACAAGCCAAGTACGATGCAATGGTCTCAGTACTTGAGGAAGGAGTTCGCTCCGGGAGCGTGTACAAAATGGGTCTTATGCGATTCCTACATGCAAAGGCAGTGGTGAGCTTAAGCTTGCTGATCTCAAGGAAGTACCCCTGTTGATGCTGACTGATCCTTCGGTCTTTACTTCCCGCGGTCGCCTTCAGGCAAAAACATTCTACAGGAAGTACAGGATTTTAGTCCGACAAGAGGTTCACGGGCTTCCTGCTTCGAGCTGGAGTGCTCTGACGCTGCCGACGAGCGACGAGGAAAAGTAAGCAGCGTGACGCATGTCACAGCTGGCGGGATTTTGGTTGTATCTTATACAGTATCATTGCTGCTGCATCTTTGCCGCAAGGGGTTTGGTCATTGTAAAGTAGGCGGACGTATGCGCTTGGTATTTATTAGAGAAAGAACGTCGTTGACTATCAGTCATCGCGACAGCGGTGCGAGCGAAAGCAGGCCCAACTGTCAAAGAAGATTCATAGAGTTCATGTCCGACAGCGCCGTGGTGCAGTATTGTACTTGCAATTGTGGGAAGAACAAGGGATTGTATTTATGCTGAGGTGATCACAGACACTCCGATATGGTACTGTAGAGATCCCCACGGTACACGCCTATCAGAAGCCGGTCAAGACGTTGCTTGAGAACGACAGCGTCTTCTTTGTCAACGGGACAGTGCAGCTACTACCCTTTGTGATAGTAGTGACGGTTTGCTTTAGGCGGTTAATCCTGGTCGACTTGACCCACGAACTGCCCGATGTGGCTTCGGCTGTACCGAAGACGATACGGAACGCTGGATCGGTGGCTATAGTGCTTGAGGCATCGTTGATGGCGAGGAAGACTTCGTAGGCGGACGTGGCATTTGCGGATGAATCAGAGGTGCAGAATGTCGTCTGGCCTATGGTGGAGGTCGCGTTCGCTGCCCAATTGCGTACATCAACGGAAGAGAGGGTACCGACGTAGCCCGTGATGGAGGTGGTGGGGGTCGAGGACTGGGTGACTATGGCGCTGGGAACAAGTAGGACCTGGACAGTGTACTTCTGCAGAATCGACGCGAACCCATAGTTGGTTATAGCAAGGCTGGACCACGCGCTGGACTTATTATCAAAGGTCGCACTTGTGAGCTGCAATCGATAACCCAATCTGCCGATCATGCCATCGTAGCAGCCTTGGGCAGTCCAGTAATCCAGCATGGTATCGTACCACACATTCAAGAACGTCCAGTGCTCTGCTGCCAGCTGGCTCAGGGCGGCGGAACATGTGTACAGGCTTGCAGAGTCGGAGGACCCGCACGTCTCCCCCCCGCGCGGAGTGTACAGCGATTCTTTCTGCACGTAGACGTGGTCCGCGCCAGTGGATGTCGTATCTCTGTACGTTCCTTCGAGCGAAAGCATTGAACGAGCATCAGCTCCCGTATACATGGATCCAGGCATTCGCTCGGATAGATCAAAGTCTCGACCCACCCTCGTCCGTCGTCGAGCCGAACAGGCAATCGTCGAAATGCCCAATCTGCGGTCCAGCGCCAGCCGTGAACTTGTTGGACGAAGTGACTGAGACAGCAGTGGAGTTGAGCAGTTTCTGCTTGTATGCCGGCGTCCGCATCTGGCCAAAGGACCCAGAGGGGACGATAGCCAATAGGTCTTTGGCGATCGTATTTCTGTTCGCCCATTGAGCGTCGGTCACCGTGCCGTCGTTGCCGAAGTTGCTGGAGTAGTATTGCTCGCCCCATGCGCCGATCTGCACGGCTCAGTGCGTCAGTACTTGGCGCCCGCTTGCAGCAAAATAGCCGGTACTGGCGGACCGAAACTCACGAAGCCCTGCTGGATGACAAAGACGATATCGGCATACTTGGTCATGAGGGGCGCGAGCTGCTGGATCTGGGCGGCCATAGCAGTCACATTCACGTCCGTGGTCCCGGTAGTCTCCGTAGTATACGCGAAGCGCACGACGACCTTCATGCCTGAAGCGCGATACGCCGCGAACATACTATCGAGCGACGTGAGTTCCGTGGAGTTTATCGCCGAGCCATCGATGTGGGTATCGAGGTAGATCATCGCTTGTTGTATGACGCTATTGAGGGATAGCGGCCAGGTCAAGGTGGACGTGGTCACGTAGGTCGACGAGTCGGAGAGGTAGACGTCCTGTTGGTGTATGAACCCTCGTGAGGGGTTCAGCAGGGCGGTATAGGCCGTGTCGTTCAGTTGGGTATATGTGAACGCGGAGACGTAGTGGAGGGTACTGGCGAGCGAGACTAGCGCCAAGGCGAGGGATGAAAGAGCGACCATGGTGAGTTGCGAGCTATGAGCTATGACTATGTACAGAGTGCAGATGCAGTGATGGATGGTGTGGGCGCAGACGAACGGAAGAAACAAGAAAGAAGAGAGAGAAAGAGAGTGACCTTATACATGGAAGACTTGTATCAAGCGCATCTCGCTCAAGACGCTCAAGCACTGGCAATCACAGTCGGACATCACAACATCAACAATTACCCCGGGCCTGCTCAGCCCCATCGCTTAGGGCATCACGGGGAAAGCAATGTAAGAGACGAAGGACAAAGGACAAAGGACGAAGCAGGCACACTGGCGCTGGCGGGCGCGAGCAAAGTTCAAGGAACGTTCCATCTTCGTACTCGAAGCGCGCGGGGTAAGGGGTACTCGTATTTACTATTGATGCTCAAACTATCCGCATCTCCTCGAGTACATCTGTACCCCTTGAAAGGGACTACGGATGTAAAACAAACAATGCGGATGTTATGTTGGACCTGAAAGCCGCGGTTCTGTTCCTGGATTGATCGAGTACATCATATGAAACATGATCACAAGGTCGGGCTGGCTTCACCGAGGTAAATTATTGTTCGTTCATTGTCTATACATCCCTTGTGTCACCTACAACCCGACCACCTGCGCCCGCTACGCCCTACAACCGCTACAACCACTACAACTATACCGCCAGATTAAAAGGTACTTATAACTAAGATAAGAGAGAACGGTAGAATGTAGATGAGATATCGTAAAGATGGAGTTTGAGATGAAGATGGGATGGCATGGTCGTGTTCGTTCACTCTATTCATTCGAGCTCTTAAGTGAAAGCGCCTGATCCCGGCGTGGGACCAAAGAAGCCCGCGTCGGGAATCTCAAACCTCCTACAAGCGGTGCCTTCGCATCCCTCATAAGAGACGTCGTTACCCCACCAGTCGATAGACACGTTGGGAATCTCCAAAGCGAAGAAGATGACAATGGCAGCAAGCGCGATACCGGTCATCCACGAAGCAGCGAGAGCGTAGTTGTACTTGGCCCAGAAGCCGAGGTATCGCCTCTTGACGTACAGCCACGAGATACAGGTCAGGGGAACGACCTGTAGGTAGAGATTGTGATCAGTATTTTGAGCAGGCACGCAGGAGAGATGGAGGATGCTTGACTTACGGGCCAGTAGTTTGCAAAGTTGTAAGGAGACCAAAGAAGACCACCGGCACAGATCATGACGGGGTGGATCTGACGGAGCCACTTCTGACGGGGGAAGGCCTTTTGCAAGCCGTAGCCGATGAAAGGAAGGACGAAGCCGACGGGGAAACCGAGAAGGAGGAGGTTGTAACGACGTCCGGCACCGAAAAGACGCTTGGCACTAAGAGTACCCCAGAAGACGGATGCGGTGAAGAAGGTGTTTTGACCGGGGCAAGTGAAACCAAAGGACGCGTCCGACGTGCAAACGTTTGCGAAGCTCAACTGGAAGTTGAAAACACCCGTGCAGACGAAAGTCGAGACGAGAGTAGCGAGCATTTGCGCGAAGAAAGTGTGCTTGGGAGGGATCTTGGTGTAGTGCGCCAACTTCAAGTCGTTACAGAAGTAGACGGCTTGTGCGGTGACGATGTATCCGTACATCTTGAAGAAGTTCATCTGGATGGCGTTGCCTTGGGCGAACGCACCACCGATGAACTCGGCGAGCACGTTCATCGTGACCTGGATACCCGTGACAGCGGTGATCATGCCGACAGGGATGATACAGATGAAACCCATGATAAGACCAAAGATGACGGTGGCGGGAGAAGAGTACGTGGGCCAAGCGCCGATGGCTGCCATGCCGAGGCCGGCGGCGATCAAAAGGGTGACGAGGTACCACCATTCGGGGACTTCGGGGTATACCTTCATCAAGCGGTAGTGGATGTCCTCTGCGAGATCATCGGCCTCGTCCGTGTCGGTTTTGTTCTTCCTGAGACTTTTCCACAAGCCCTTGAAACCGAGGGCGATGTCGTGGCGGTGGTAGAGGTACGCATACGAGATAGTGGCAGTGTAGATGGCGAAGAACCAGAAGTAGATGATCAAGTTACCGGCACACATGTATGGCATCGAGTAGTCTTGGTACAAGTCGTTGTCGAACTCGCCCTCGGCGTTGAGCATTTTAGTGACGTTGTATCTGACACCGGTGTTGTCGTACAAGTGGTTGTTGTTGATGGGCAAATACGAAGTATCCCACTTGTTGGTCCAGTAAACACCGACGATCCTAACGAAACAAGTCAGCTGCGATCGAGCGCTTTGGCTACGCGTAGCGGAAGATGCTCAAAACTCACATGACAAACGCCATGCACATGCCGGCGAACTGGTTCAAGATGGTGAAAGTAGGGATAACGAGGGGGACCCAACCTTGGACAGTGAGCAAGTTGAAGTCGAACGTGGGCCAAGGGTTGACACCCAAACCGTTGATAGCACCGGTGATGTTGTTGAGGGTCATGGAGTTGGGGGCAATCCAAGAGAGCCAGTTGAAGTAGGACATGGCCTGGAAGATGAATCCGGGGAACCACCAGTAGAAGAACATGGCGAGGAACGAAATCAGGAAGAACTTTTCACGAGACCAGGTGTACAACCTGTTGAAGGGACCCCTGACCGCCTCGTTGGTCTCGGAGTGGAAAGCCTTGTTCAGGGCAATGGTGACCAAAGCAGTGGGCCAGACACAGAAACTGGGGTAAACCAAGAATCGTCGACACAAGCCGGCGAGACCGTAGCCGGCAAAGTTACTGCCCAAACCACAGAGGATTTGGTAGCCAAAGTTGTAAGCGTACGGCTGGTTGAAGTAGACCGGCAGCGCCTGGACGAAGACGGTGTAGTTGGTGTAAGGCGTGTTGTACGCGACGGTAGCCATGATGGTGATGAGCATGTGCTCCTTTTTGTTAAATTTGCCGGGGTTGAGACTGTGCTCGACGCCCCTGATCCTAAAGCGCTTGTCGGGCAACGTCTTGGCCATAAGCTTTCCGAAAGGATCTACTCGTCGGTCTCATCAGCAATGTCTCGAAGAAGAAGCTGCAGTGCGCGACTCACAAGCAAGCAACTGGGCGACGTTGGCGGTCACGTACACCGACGGGTTACGGATGGAGAAGAGCTCGTTGATGAAGGCTCCTGCACCGCAGAAGATGATTCCCAAAACCCAGACTCGGAAAGTGAACGAAGGCATCTCGGGGTCGTCCGTGTTCTCCACGTTGGCTCGCACCTCAGCATAAGGTGAGTTCTCGGTGACGAGAATGGCTTCGAGCTTCATCTCGGTGATGAGTTCCTCGTATTTTTGCGGGTGGGCCCAGACGTCTTCGTTGTTCAGGAAAGTGTCCATTCTGTCCAATGAGGCAGTGGGAAAGTTTTGATCGTGTTGATGGAGCATTCGCACCTGCGCCATGATCTGGTAGAAAGGCAATCGGGCTCAGCGAGGTGGTATGACCGAGTAAACAGCAGTAGAGACTCACAGCACGGCATCGCTCAAGACTCATGGTGCTGAGCTTCTCCCCAGCAGCCATCAAGTCACTTTGGGTGACTTCCAATACACTGGTGGGGAAGGGGGCCGTCAGTGGCGAGTCATCGACGATTCGAGTTGAAAACCAGCACTTACCCAGTGTACGTGCCGTCCCCTTCGGTGATGGCGCCAAGAGCCTCTTGCTCATGGCCGGCTTTGACGTCGATCTAGATGATCACCGTCGTCAGTCAACCAGTCAGGTGGCGATCATGGATTGCGAGGTCGGGACATACCTCATCTTCGAGGCCCGACTTCTTCTCGTTAGAGTAGTTGAGTTCGCTCTGCCTGCCCAAGACGGGACTTATCTCATAATCGTTGTGTCCGCTCATGGTCGGTCGACTATGGATCGGATGAGTGACAACGACGAATGCGATCAACGATCAAGAGGACGAAATGGGCATTTCATCAATCGGTGTCTACTCTATATAAGAGGTGTCACGCGAGGCTGACAGTCATCAGGTGGCACATGAGGTGCATTCCAGCGGTATCAAAACGTTGCAATCAGTCCAATCAATGCCGAGTGCGAATGGGTCCGCGCTCGCACTTCCTTGGCTCCCGGCCCCATGCACGCATGCTCGCATGACCCCTTGCTCTTTGCGTTTAATGGTACCACATGGAGCAATGATAGCGTGATAATGTGATAGCGTGATAAGCTATAAAGCAGTAAATCGCGGTTCGCCATTGGGTGGATCAGATGACCTTATCAACGGCGGAGCAAATCATCGTCTCGTCCATGACTTACGCTTACGATAACTGCGATGAGAATAGTTTCCCGCACCAAGTATAGCACTACTCATGTGACAATCGCTCCACGTCGTGCACAACGAGTGGGAAATGGGACATGCCCATCCGTTCAGACTTTGATTCTGGTCCGGTGTCTCCGGAAAGCCAAAAGCCCCAATGCGACAAAAACAATGGCTGCGCGCGATGGGCGCTTCTGATCGACCGGTACCTGACCTCCATGCTGCCCATGCTCGTACTGTTTCACTTTTGATTGAATGATAGAGGGCGCAACGCTTCAAGTTGTGTGCCAAACTGCCCTATGGGCCGGCCGGACCCGCGTATATCCGGAGCAGGAATTTTAGATCTGTGGCGAACACCTGTTTAGCGCAGGGATTGCGGAATGCGCATGTGTGATGGAACTGTATTTCGCCAAGGGTGTGGTGTACCGCATGGTACCATCCTGATAAGCACGGTGATTCGGAAATAACTGTAAGAGTGTCATTTCGAGTGCGAGTATTACGAGCACTGCTGTTATTGCATCACGAGCTTAGCGTTTTAGCAGGTATAGTCATTAGTGCTATTATTGCTATCAATGCATGTGCGTATACCCGTGCCATGGGACAATGCGATAACGGACTTTGGCTCAAAGTTTACAGGTCTCGGCACGCTCAGAAAGGTGGAGGGTGGACTGCATGACGCATAGCTGATTCCTGCAGTGGATGGTGTGCCGATCGGGGTGTGACCATCTCCATTGAGGAGCCGGGCCATGGCGGGCCGATGCGGATTTGATTTCCATCAGGATCAGAATAGAAATGTGAATGATCAAGCGAGCCGATGCACATGGGTTCGCAGGGAGCGATTGGCATCGTAGTCGGTGATAACCCACGGCTAGTCCAGGGAAAGTGTAACCGTCAAATCTTGCGCCATCCTCAGTCTTCAGTTGAAAGCCGCCTCGAGCGGTTGAGCGGATGAGTCGTTGAGTTCGTTGAGTCGTTGAGTGGTTGAGTGGTTGAGTGGTTGATGGTAGAGCGGTTGCGCAGTCACCGGTCGGCGGGCGGCGGAGGATGTGCCGTAAGCTATAGTCGAGTACCGCGGGTACCTGTGGCAGGCGAATTAACCGTTCAATCAAGGTGGCGCCACTAGTGCAATTCTCGTCCAGTCGCCATGCGGCCCACTATAGCTTATCGCGAGTACTGTACGGGTCATGTTGCCGCGGGATACGAACGAAGATAGACGATAGACGATGGCGATAGACGGTCGTCGTTCATTCATTCACCGCTATGCACGTGGCCCACGATCCATTGGCTCATTGATGTTTATCTTGGGCTAGACGGTGACTGCCGACTGCCGATTGGACGTTGACCGCGGGCACGATGGCTCTCGCTTGACCGAACTAACCACGCTATGCCGACGAATCAGGATTGCTTCGCCCAGTGCATGCTTGCGATGGATATCATGGATACCATGCGGGCACCAGATAGATTAAGCGATGAGTCGACGAGTCACATGGATATCGCTGTTCGCCATTGTTCTGCATTTGTGACAGTGCTAGTGTTTGATAACGCGTGATGCGCGATGCGTGGTGCGTGATGTGTGATGTGTGATACAGTGTTCCCATGTGCTCACGGTACAGTACGAGTGTGGAAGGGTATGGCGCCATTGAGCATGTGGTGCGCAATGGATCCTCTTGTCTCGCTTAAGCGTAGGCGAGATTGCAGTATACGCTCGTGTGTGTCACACAATCACACAATCGCACAGCTACCTCGTGCAGCTGCAAATGTGCGGACAGCTACGTCGTTGCTGTTCGTGGAGCACCACATCTTCCTTACGCTTGCTCAAATCTGATCTACGACATCTACAATCATCCTTTGGCAAATCCCACAATACTCATGCTTATGCATACAAGCGTTCTGCGCATGCTTCCCGACACTCGTGTTCGCGGAACACCACGAACGATGACTTGTGCAATGCAGTGCAATGCAATGCATCATAGCTGAATGCTGTATGCTAATAGTTGAACCAATTGCGAGGAGACACGACACAGATCCTACGCCCTCACTTCGACTCGCTTGCGCTTCCCTCTCCCCTCCTCCAGCCTCTTCTTCACGCTGATCTCGTCCATTCCTTCCTCCTCATAAAGCCCCGCGACCCTATCACCCTCATAACGGTTCTTGACGAATTTCAACGCCGCGAGATTGTACCCCATGACATCCCTTTGCCTCTTGAGCGCTTCTCGGAGGTGATTCCGCAGTGTCAGGAGGGGGGTGCGCATGATTTTGTTCGATGAGATCTGGGCGTGATGCGTCCTCAAAAGGAAGAATAGGATGCGCGACGTCAAGACTACTTGTTTATCCTGTCAAATCATCATAGTCAGCCACCATACCGCTGATATATATTGAACAGTTGTGTGAACAACTGAGACTGAGACTCACCTGCATCGCCCACTCGTTGAGGTAGCCGAGCAAGCTCAGGACTTGCTGGAACGGCAGGACCAACAGCGCGTCCTCCATACTCGCCGCTGGGATCTTCTGGATGGTCTTCAAGACGTGCTCATCGGGCTCCAGATCGCCTCGCGCAACCAGTTCTGCGTTTCTGGAGGGTTTGGGAATCTCGATTCCCGATTTCGCTTTCTCCTCTTCCCATTCCCGCACAGCTTGTCGATCGGCGTCAGCCAGTTCCAACGCCTCCATGATCTTCTCTCCGGCCATAAGCGTTTCGGCAGTTTGCTTTTGCACCGCTTCAGCCTCGTCGGCGACGCCATCGCCGCCTTCAGCGTCGGGATCGCGATTCAGCCCATCGGCCAAGGTCGTGTCGTACATCGCCTCAATCTCCCTTTCTCTCTCTTCCTCGAGGAACAATGGCTCGTCCGTCTTCTCCCATATCCGGATCGACTTGTCGTGGGATCCAGTCACGACGAATTGGCCATGATTGCTTGTCCCGAGAGCCCAAATCTCGCCATGGTGACCCTCCAACTTCTGGATAAGCTCGAACTGCAGCGAACATGCGTCAACAGCTAAACTCAATGTAGACCTAGCGCAAACCGCTAACTCACCTTGTCGCCATCCCAGTACTTGACTGCTCGGTCTTTGCCTACAGTCCAGAAGTAATGACTGCCCATCTCCTTCTCGAAAGCGACCTGCATGACACTCTCATCATGCGCGAAAATGCTCTTGTGACAATCACCAAAAGTCATTCCCCAGATCTTCACATTCTTGTCCGCGCTACACGTCACGATCAACTTCGAATCTGTCGAGATATCCAATGACAGGACGGGCAGCTTGTGGCCGTATAGCGACAAGAAGAATTTGAGGGTATCTTGGAAGAAGATCTTGACGGTTGAGTCGAGGAGGGACACGGCGAGGAACCGCCCGTCGGGAGAGTACTTGACTGCCAAGACGTCGTCGGTCATCTTGAGCGTTCGCACGTGGACCAGAGTAAGCTGCTTAGTTTTGAACTATGATCAAGCGTGTCTCAGCTTGACTACCGTACATATATCTCCTTTGCGCAACTCACGACCGTTTCCACACCTAATCTGCTGACGACCTTTTCGCCCTCGCCGACCTCCTGCATCTCAAAGTCCCAGAACTTTACGTCCTTGTCGGCGCTACCGCTGACCAGTCCTCGGCCATCTGGCCTGACGTGTATACCCCAGACTGGACCACTGTGGGATTTGTATGTGGCCAACAAGCTCGAGGCGGCAATATCGTACAGGAGCAGTTCGCCAGATTTTGTACCGACAACCACATGTCTGTCACCAGGTAAGAACGTCGAGCAAATTGCGTATCCACATTCCATTGTCCGTATGCATGCTGTGGTTCGCGCGTTCCATATTTTGAGCGTACCGTTCGCGGCGCTGGCGATGACTTGATCGTCGGAGGATATGCTGAGACTTCGTATGTCCTGTCGATGGCCTGGAAGCTCTATGGAGTGCGTCTTGGTCGGTTCGGGAGCAGAGCCGTCGGCGAGTTTGGACGCTTTACGAGTGGTCGAGGAGGGAGAAGGCATGGTGTAGGACTCGAGCGAGTTGTTCGCGAGACCGAGGAGTAGCTAGGAATCGATTGATTATCAGTACAGAATATAATCGCAGGAAACAGATAGAGTGATGAGGGACTTACTGAAACGCCTCCTTTGGCAGAAGCGATTTCCTCGTCGGCAAAAGCGAAAGACTTGACTTTCGAGTTGGCTCGGACAGTGCACCACAGAGTAACTCTCTCTTCCCACTTGACCTCTGACGAGGAGAGTTCATCTTTGCTCTGCTCTTGCTCCAGATCCTGCTCTGCTTTCCCCTTCTTCTTGTCCTTCTCCTTGTCCCTCTTCTTTCGGCGCGCGCGCTTAGCACTCACTTCTTCTTCAGATCGCAGTCGTAAGACAGCAGTGGTACGGTCCGATGTTTGGAGAAGCAATAGGGGCAGGGTAGGGTGAAAGGATAATTGCGATATGGGTTGAGATGAGGACGGTAATGGGAGTATGCACAGCGGTTTGATCAGTGTCGGTAGCTGTTGGGGTGGGTCAGCGTTATGGCCCTTGAGTATTCGAGGGGAAAAGAAAAGGGGAACGTACCTCTCCATTGACGTTCTCAGCTATGCCCTTGACGAGGGAGTTCTTCTCGATCACCCAAGCCTTCCCTTCGCCATCCCCACTACCAGTGACCACAACCCATCTGCCAGCATGCTTCACCTCTTCTCCCTCTTCTGCTTCGTGATCATCCGCATCCTCACTTGCCGGCCCATCTTCTTCCCTAATAGCCAAACCGGTGACTTCTCCACGACCAACGACGACGGTCTGAACGCAGTGCTGCGTCCCCAAATCCCATAATTTGAGATAGGTATCTCTGCTCGTGCTGACCAGGTAACCGGGATGTCCAGCACGAGGGTGGGGTATGAATGATAGTCCAGTAATAGGTCCTCGGTGGCCTTTCAATCTGAACAGCCCGACTTCGCCTATCCTGTCCCAAACCACGATTTCGCCCTCGGTGCCACCCGACGCCAGGCGGGACCCATCGTTGTCCCACGACATGTGCGTAACCGACTTCTTGTGTCCGTTGAACGTCACAATCTCCGTCGCTTCGACGTCGGGCGTAGATGCGTCGAAGGACCATAATCTAATTGATCCGTCGGTGTACGATACAGCAAACGTGCGCGGCGAGGTGGAAGTGGACGACGAAGGCGTGGGCGCAGGGGTGAGAAAGGTTACGGGCGAAGTGAGCGAGGGCGAATGCCACATCGATACCTGCTCATACGCGCTTGTCAGCTAGGATCTTCGCAGCAGAGCTATTTCGCACAGCTCACCATCTCCCCACGCTTCACGTCCCAAACCAGCACATCCTCCCATCCAGCAACGTACGCCAACCGGCCATCATACGACGAATTAGCAGTAGGCGAGCAGATCATGCCAAAGGCCTGAAGAATGATACAGTCAGCTTGTGTAGCTGGAATACACGTATGACAAAGCTCACCTGTGTAGGGCCATGACGCATGTACGAGCGCACCATTGTCGATGCTGCTCTTGGTTGTATGTTGTTCAAGTAACGTATGAATTGTGCACAATGTACACTCACAACTGAAATATTTCAGAATAATCACGAAGCAGCAAAAGTAAAAAGGTGGAGGAACGACATGACGTGGCTTTTATATCATTCCACTTATCACATCAGTATGTCTTCCCAGCATCGATTATACAGCTATGGCAAATGCAGATGCCCGCCCAAGAGTGACCATGCATGTATCCACGAAGAGCAGAGGAGGTATAGGGACGAGAGCGCAATGACTGGAGAAGCAGCAGCATCTACAAAGAAACACAGAGACCGGGACCGACTCGTTATCGTATAAGTATGTGACAAAGACCAAAAATTGGCGACCTAGATCTAGAACAGCAGATCATCGAATTGTCCACCGCCAGCAGGCTTGGAAGCCTGGTTTTGACTCTGCTGAGGAGAAACTGCACCCCACAGATTGTTGTTGGTCTTCTCCTTCTCGAGATCTTTGATGGTCTTTCCTCCGGATGTGCCAGCAATAGCAGTGGTCGATGTGCCTCCAAGGGAAGACAGAGATGCCGCAAAAAGATCATCGAATGTTGATGCTCCGGCAGCTTTGGCCGGTGGGGAAGTGACGGGTGTGGAAGACGAGTTCAGTGGACGAGCGCCTGCGCCGTTGAATTGCTGCTGAGCAGGCTTGGGGAGAGGCGGTGAGGATAGACCGCCATAATTTGGAGATGAGATGCTAGGTCCAGATGAGAAGGCTGGACCAGAGAGGGAAGGGGCACGAGGTTGGTGAGTCGTCGTCGAGGAGGTTGCAGCACCGCCTGATCCAAGGAGATCAAAGAGGTTGGCATTGCCGCCAGTCGCTGGCTTAGGCGCGGCAGCAGTCGTAGTCGTAGATGGCGCTTGTTGGAAATCATCGAAATCGTCTGATACCACATTATCATCAGCTTCATTCGTCGAAATTTCGAATGGAAAAGAGCACGCACCATCGGCTGCAGCTACAGGTGCTGCGGAAGCTTGCGCAGGTGCTCCAAAGCTGTCATCGTCATCACCAAAATCAAACAGATTGACTTCTTTGGGCTTCTCCACAGGCTTCGCCTCTTTCGCGACGGGTTTAGGAGGTGCTTGGGCGCGGCCAGTCGCACGTGAGATAGAGGCCGAAGAGCGGTGAGCAGATCGACGAGGTGGCTGATCTTCGAAATCGTCCGCGCCCTCGTACTCGTCATACTCGGCTTGATTCGAATCGTTGAACCCAGAGCCTCTGGATGAAGTGCGATAGTCTGCACAAGCGCAAGCGAGCATGTCAGCATCAGAGATTGACGATGACGATCGGCTTTCGGTGTGGACTTACCATT